>AWWV01016312.1:0-24932 GCA_001974805.1 Corchorus capsularis
TTTGCGCATTTGTATGCAACACATCGTTCTTAGAAGTTTGTCGGAGTAAGATGAACTTTTTGGATAGCCCTGTGCACAAATAAAGCTTTCCTAGAAGCCCAAAACCTCAACTTTGAGCGGTTGTATGCAAAACATCATTTTTGGCGATTAGCTCATTCCAGATGCATTTTTTGCGCTACGAGTGCTCAAATATCTTGCCTCGAAATGCAATGAGATTGTTGGACAGCCCTGTGCACAAACAAAGCTTTCACGAAGTCCAAAGCCTCAACTTTGCGCGTTTTTGTGCTAAATATAGTTCTTAGCAAAACTCTTTCTGGATGTGTTTTTTCGCGCAACGAGTGCTCAAAAGTCGTGTGTCGGAATGAGATGAGCTTGTTAGACAGGGCTATGCACAAACAGAGCTCTTCTCGATGTCCAAAGCATCAACTTTGCGCGTTTGTATGCAACACATCGTTCTTAGCGGTTTGTCGGAATGAGATGAACTTTTTGGAGAGCCGTGTGCACAAACAAAGCTTTCCTAGAAGCCCAAAACCTCAACTTTGAGCGTTTGTGTGCAAAACATCGTTTTGAGGAACAGGCTCATTCCAGATGCGTTTTTTGCGCAATGAGTGCTCAAATGTCATGAGTCGGAGTAAGTTGAGCATGTTAGACAGCCCTGTGCATAAACAAAGTTTTCCCCGAAGTCCAAAACCTCAACTTATCACCTTTTTGTGCAAAACATCGTTCTTAGCAAAACTCTTTTTCCGGATGCGATTTTTTTGAGCAATGACTGCTCAAAAGTCGTTTGTCAGAGTGAGATGAGCAAGATGGACAACCCTATGCACAAAGAAAGCTCTCCTCGAAGTCTAAAGCATCAACTTTGCGCGTATGTATGCCAAACATCGTTCTTAGCGGTGTCTCGGAGTGAGATGAGCTATTTGGACAGCCCTGTGCACAAACAAAGCTTTCCTAGAAGCCCAAAACCTCAACTTTGAGCGGTTGTATGCAAAACTTCCTTTTTAGCGAAAGGCTCATTCCAGATGCATTTTTTGCGCAACGAGTGCTCAAATGTCGTGCGTCGAAGTGCGATGAGATTGTTGGACAGCCCTGTGCACAAACAATGCTTGTTAGGGAGCGCTATGCACAAACAAAGCTCTCCTCGATGTCCAAAGCATCAACTCTGCGCATTTGTGTGCAACACATCGTTCTTAGCAGTTTGTCGGAGTGAGATCAACTTTTTGGATAGCCCTGTGCAAAAACAAAGCTTTCCTAGAAGCTTGAAAACTCAACTTTGAGCGGTTGTATGCAAAACATCATTTTTTGCGCTACGAGTGCTCAAATGTTGTGCGTCGAAGTGCAATGAGATTGTTGGACAGCCCTGTGCACAAACAAAGCTTTCCTCGAAGTCCAAAGCATCAATTTTGCACATTTCTGTGCTAAACATAGTTCTTAGCAGAACTCTTTCTAGATGCATTTTTTCGTGCAACGAATGCTCAAAAGACGTGTGTCGGAGTGAGATGAGCTTGTTAGATAACACTATGCACAAACAAAGCTCTCCTCGAAGTCTAAAGCATCACCTTTGGGCGTTTGTTTGCAACACATCGTTCTTAGCGGTGTGTTGGAGTGAGATGAGCTTTTTGAACAGTCCTATGCACAACATCATTTTTAGCGAAAGGCTCATTCAAGATGCATTTTTTGCGCAACGAGTGGTCAAATGTCGTGCATCGAATTGCGATGAGATTGTTGGACAGCCCTGTGCACAAACAAAGCTTTCACGAAGTCCAAAGCCTCAACTTTGCGCGTTTTTGTGCTAAACATAGTTCTTAGCAAAACTCTTTCTGGATGCGTTTTTTCGCGCAACGAGTGCTCAAAAGTCGTGTGTCGGAATGAGATGAGCTTGTTAGACAGCGCTATGCACAAACAAAGCTCTCCTCGATGTCCAAAGCATCAACTTTGTGAGTTTGTATGTAACAAATCGTTCTTAGCGGTTTGTCGGAGTGAGATGAACTTTTTGGACAGCCCTGTGCACAAACAAAGCTTTCCTAGAAGTCCAAAACCTCAACTTTGAGCGTTTGTGTGCAAAACGTCGCTTTGAGGAAAAAGCTCATTCCAGATGCTTTTTTTGCCCAATGAGAGCTAAAATGTCACGCGTCGGAGTGAGTTGAGCATGTTGGACAGCCCTGTGCAAAAACAAAGTTTTCCCCGAAGTCCAAAACCTCAACTTATCATCATTTTGTGCAAAACATCGTTCTTAACAAAACCCTTTTTCCATATGCGATTTTTTTTTGTGCAATGAGTGCTTAAAAGTCATGTGTCGGAGTGAGATGAGCAAGATGCACAGCCCTATGCACCAACAAAGCTCTCCTCGAAGTCCAAAGCATCAACTTTGCGCGTATGTATGCCAAACATCGTTCTTAGCGGTGTGTCGGAGTTAGATGAGCTATTTGGACAGCCTTGTGCACAAACAAAGCTTTCCTAGAAGCCCAAAACCTCAACTTTGAGCGGTTGTATGCAAAACATCATTTTTAGCGAAAGGCTCATTCCAGATGCATTTTTTGCGCAATGAGTGCTCAAATGTCGTGCGTGGAAGTGCGATGAGATTGTTGGACAGTCCTGTGCACAAACAAAGCTTGTTAGGCAGTGCTATGCACAAACAAAGCTCTCCTCGATGTCGAAAGCATCAATTTTGCGCGTTTGTATGCAACACATCGTTCTTAGCGGTTTGTCGGAGTGAGATGAACTTTTTGGACAGCTCTGTGCACAAACAAAGCTTTCCTAGAAGCCCAAAACCTCAACTTTGAGCGGTTGTATGCAAAACAACCCTCAGGAGACTATAACTCCTCCTTTATAGACGTATAAAGGTTTAAAGGCTTGCGTCACGAGCTAAGTGCCGCCGTACACCTACGAAAGTGGAATCAATATATTGTTTAGTTTAGGATTAGCCTTAGTTTGCTAGGGACTAGCAAAGCTTAAGTGTGGGGGAAATATGATCAGACCAAAATTATGCATCTTTTTATGGTCATTTTCCTATGCTTTCTGGGTATATTATGCTTGATTATGCCTTATATTTGGTATATTTGTGTTTATAGGTGCTAAAGTGAAGAAAAGTGCAAAATCACCATTTTTGTACCTTTTTGGAGCCTTTTTGGATGATTATTTACACAAATATTTTCCAAGGACAATTTGGATGAAGAATGGAGCCGATATGATCGTGATTGAAGAGCTTGAAGAGTCAATTTTATCATCATAAGATTGATTTTCAAGAGTTTGAAGCAAAGGAGGAAAGTTGAATTTTAAGGCAAGAAGACATGTCAAGTGGCGTTGGAGCACTGGAGCACATGGGGCGCGAGGCAAACCAGGTGGGGCGCCAAGCTTGCCGCATGGGCGCCCAGCGCCAGTCGGGCATGCCACCTAGCAACACATGGGCGCAGGCGACCTGGGGCCTGAGGCCAATGCCCTGGGTGCACAAGCCAACGACATGGGCGCCCGGGGGGAGTCGGGGCCGGTCATGTGCGCGCGCCAGCAGCCATCCCGCGTCACTTCTCCTTGAAGCTTCTCCAATTGTTTCCAGATTTGGCGACCCTTCTGTAATTTGGCTATAACTTTTGATCTGGAGCTTTGTCTGAGGCGTATGAGTAACCGTTGGAAAGCTAACTCGGAGAGCTACAACTTTCGTGTTTTGGTCGAAGCCCAATTCGGACGTTTTCATGGACGAAAATACCCCTGAAGTCAGCGAACAGAATCTGTCTTGGGCCTGTTTTGCGGGATTGACCAAATTGAGCCCAAAATCATATTTGGATTAGCTTGAAGACTTGGAGAGAAGCCCAGCACGTCCCTAGGGTTTGTTTAAGCCATCTAGAACTCTAAATTAAACCCTAGGGAACCTCCTATATATACCCTCTTATCCTAGAACCCTAGTAACACCCCTAACACACTTACAACATCTCTTCTACAACTTTTCTTAGGGTTTGCGGTTTGGAGAGGAGGCAGCTGCCTCGTCCTCTTTTCCTCTTGGGTTTGTAAGTTTTCAATCGCTCATGGATTGGAAGCTCCAATCCATGAGAGGCTAAACCTTTATACTTCTTTTTCTTAGGTATTTTTAATCAATAAATCTATGGTGAGACTTTTGTTCTTAATAATTTGATTTTTCTATTTGAATATGTTTCTTATCTCTGTACTTCATCTTATGTGTTCATGTTTTGATAGATTTGGTGGCCAACTTATCTTGATGAGTATGAATGCTATAGTTAGAATCATTGATTCAAAGTAACAATTGAGCTTAGGAGTCCTAGTTCAATGGGATATCAAACCTTATTGAAACCTATAGACCGAATGGAAATAGGTGTAGGTGAGTTTGGTTTTAATTTAATTAAGCATGCAAGCATATAATAATCTTAATGCTTTATTCTGGAACTAGTTGATGGAATAAAAGTGTTGATCTCTGGACCGAACGGAGAGGAATTGACTAGTAGCATGTTAGGGAAAGTAGGAGTCCTCGCCCTAGACCATTTATTTAAATAGAGTTGTTTAAGAGATTAAGAGGATTACTTTGTTCCAATGAAAATTGATGTCTACGTCTTACGCTATATATCGATTTGGGATGATTTATGATTCTTAATTGATTGCAATTTAAGTCAAATTCATGCTTGGTGTCTATGATCCATGATTTACTTGATCAAAATAATTACCTAGAGGGAAAGAAGTATGTTTTCAATTAATTGTTTTTCTTAAATTCTTTCCTTAGTCATTAGTTTAGTTTTACTCAATTGTTTTCTTAATCTAGTTTGCCTGAAGACCCATAAAAATCCCCTTTGGTAAGATTTTCTTTAGTATAATTTGACTTTAATTTGCTTCCACTTTCTCTGTGGATTCGACCCCTACTTGCCCTAGCTAATAGTTATAGGTTTGTGGGGATTTATTTTGTGGTTTGTTCAACGACCGATCAGTGATGAATTTAGTGAATGAGAATCAAGAGAGATTGAGTGTTCAGCCGAAAGTGATTAGAGAGGATTTTTGTGAGGAGAGGGCAGAGATGAGAGAAAGAAGAGCCTTTTTTTTTGAGAGAGAGAGTTTAGAGTAAAAGATTTCTCTGTGTGTAGAGCGAGAGAGTGGGAATCAAGAGAGAGAGCGATTCTCAAGAGAGAAATCCAATAGAGAGAGCCCTCTGTCTGTAGAGAATGTGAGTCTCTGTATTGTGGAGTCAGTGAAGAGAGGCTGTATCGAGAGAGGATTCCAAGAGTGTTCCGATAATTCAATGTATAATTTCCCCCTTTGCCAGCTAATTTCTTTTTCCTTCTTATCCCTTTCCCTTCCTCAATTTCCGATTTTCCTTTCTCTTAGCTAACAGACTTTGTCCTTTTGCGTAGGTTCTTTGCATTGGGATGAGATCAGCGGTTTGATGTGCTGGCAACCGGGTGGGAGAGAAAAATCTTCCTTCAAGTAATTTCTGTTACGAGCTTTATCTTTTAAGCTTTATTTCAGTGCAATTTCATTGTATTATTGCCTATATATTTGCCTGATGTGCACTTGATTTGCTGGCCTATATGTGATTCTGCCTTGTTGACTTTGGTCTTGTGCTTTTTGATGAATTGGGTTGTTATGGTCTCTGCACACACTGTACCATAGCATAAGAGAGGAGAAAAATGTGCATATTTGCTTGGCTAACAAAATCCATGTGTGACTGAATTGTAATGATTGCTGCATGATTTTGAATACTGTTTCTGGCCTTGTGCTTTAAGCTCTGCTTCACTTTGCCTAGGGTTGAATTGAATTCCTTGTCGAATCGTTCCATTCTTTTATGCTCAAAATGTCACCTGTCTTGAGTGCCTTATGGTATTGTGTTGCTGCAATTTGCTATGCTTGGCCCTGTTTCCTTGCTAAAATCTTGTACCATTGTCCCCATTTTTTACTGACTTTTCTCTTGAAAATGATTTGAATAATCTTATGATTTGAGAATGCCATGTTTATACTTGAACCTATTAAAATGCCCTTCATTGTGCTTTGTTGAAGTCCTGTTTAGTGTTGCTGCTTAGACCCTATTTCTTCTCTCTTGTTATGCCCAATTATTGCCTTCCTTGCAAAGCTGTCTTCATGTTTTCTTGAATTGTTTGGCACTACAAATTGTTGGGGCTTGGTGATCATGTGCTACTATTTCGTTTGTTTCATGTGTGAAGCGCAAATGTGTAGTGCCCACCATTCTGGAATACATGTCAACTGTGCTTGAGCCTTGCATTGGCATTTGTTTGTTTTTTCTTCCGCTGTGTTGAATTTGCTGCTGAATTGACTGAAATTGATGGCAAGGTGCACTACAGAAGCTTTAATTTGTGCAAGAAAGTGGCCACTTTAGTTTTCAACAAAATCTTGGTCAAGCCTTGTCACTTTAGCAGCTCATAAACTCGATTCTTTCTTTTTCTCCTTGTTTGCAGGTTCAACATGGATCAAGTAAGGAAAAGCAGAACTTAGGACTCAAGAAAAAGACCAAGGACAGGGTTATAGGACTTCACTTTAACCTCTTTTTGTATTTTCCCCATTTCCATTTTTTTTTTGTATTCTTTTGTAATAACAATGCAACTATTTAGTAGCAAATCAAAATGCGGATTCTACTTGTGCTATGTTATGTGAAAAAATGTCTAATTAAATTAATTTTGAAGCAAATTAGTTTCCCAAAATGATTATATGCCAAATCGCCAATTATTCACCAAAACCATGATGCATGCCCATGCAATTTAATTAAAATTACCATGAAAAATAAAAGACTTTTTTGTGATTTTTCAATGCAATTTGTATTATGGTCCTAATCGAATTAAATATGAACTAAATTACCTAAATATTCTAAAAATTAAGAATTAATCTAAATGCCCCCCTAAATGTGCAAATGATCAAAATGCCCTTAGTGCAGAAATGACCAAAATGCAATTGGTGCAAAAATGACAAAAATGCCCCCTATGTGACCCTAATGCCTATTCAGAAATAAATCGATTTAAATTGAAGGATATAGGATAAAAATGGGTGTCTACATGATGTCTAGGGCTGAAATTGAGGAAGCTCCACAAGCTACAATGGCTAGGTTTCTTGCGAGCTTACATAGAGACATTCATGAAATAGTGGAGATGCAACAATACTATGATGTTGAGGAGATGTTGCAACATGCTTTGAAGGCCGAGTGATGCGCCAAGGGCTTATCATGGTCTTAAAGAGCACAATGGAGACAATGGAGACAATGGAGATCATGGAGAGGATGAGCATATGCGGCAAGGAAGCAAGGACAAGCTTGAAGACAATGAAGATTGCGCAAGTGATGTTCCAAGCAACAAGGAGTTGCCTAAGATGCCATTTGAACCATTGAAGATGCCATTAGATCCGATGACAAGAGCAAGAGCTAAGAAGTTCAAAGATGCATTAACAAGCCTTGTTCGAACTCATCTTGATGATATGAAGACCATTGAAGATTCATTGAAGATATTTGAAGATTATTATAGCAAGAAAACATCAATTACTTTGCTTGCTATTGATACAAATTTCCTTCACTAGCCCTTGCTCGGGGTGGCTCAGGTAGCCCATGCATGGGTTGGATCAGATCTGCTATTTGGGCAATTCGACCATATGGGCTAGATTGTGTAATTAGGCCAATTCTGCATTGTTTTCTATCGTAGATTAGCTTATGTTTATGTTTAGATGACATTGGATTGGGCCCTTCTTGACTAAGTCCAATCCTTTCTTAATTATGTTATGTTATTTACTTTTCCTAGTAGGACAAGGATTAGGTTATTTCCCTGTTCCTTCCTTTATGTGTAAACCGCCTACAAGGAGGCTTAAAGGGGGTTATGTGTCGACCCTTCCCCTATATAAAGGGTCTATATCCCTCTTGTAAACACAAGTTAAGTTGATTAAATAAAGTTGAGCTTATTCACCTAATTGATTATCTTAGTTTCATTGTTCTAGTTTGAGCATACTTTAGGGTTCTTCAATCTTGTAGAGTCCTAACAAACAATTAGGTTGTGATTGCTTAATTGTTTGTGAATCTTGTGATCTTAGGAGTTCAATTGCAGGTCTAATTGGAGTTCTAAGGCCGACGATCGAAGAGGAGATCTTTGGGATAGGTTGATCGATTCCTACAAGTCTAGAAGTTTGGTGATTTCAAGTGATCTTTGGCGGGTCTCAAAGGTGGATTTTAACCTAAAGCAACTAGATTCGTATCAATTGGTAATCAGAGCATAGGTTGTCATCTTCAATCGGTAAATCTATCATTCTATTCATCTATCATCAAGTTTTTCATCCATCACATCCATCTAGTTGAAAATTAAAAAAAAAATCAGAAACTTCAAAAATTTATTGTGGTTTCATCTTAACTCCGATTACTTTGAAATTTCAGATTTGGAGTCCTTATAGCTAGTAGTTATATCGGAAAATAAAAAAATAAAAAAAAATCGACCAGAAACTTGTTATTTTTGTTCTGGATTCGTTTGAGCTCGGAAAGCTTTGAAATTTGAGATTTAGACTTCCTTTAGTGTGATATTTCTGGGGAAAATATTGAAAAAAAAATCAAAAAAATTTGTGGCGTTATCGCAATTTTGCAGAATTAGGGTTCGTATCTAGGTTATTTGGGGATTAGGGTTTTGTTTTGTGCAATTGATTCAATTTGTTGCAATTAACCCTAATTGATTGTTTGTTTGAGGTTCTTGGGTTGATTTTGCTGTGATTTGAGATTTAATTTGAAGAATTTCAGGTTGAAACCCTATTGGAGGCAAGTGGTGCAAAATTGGATCTAAGTGGTACTAGGGTTTCTAATTGATTGAATTGTGTTTAATTAAGTTTTTGTGCAGCAAGTTTGGAGAAGGAAATCAACATAAAGAGGCTGCATAATTGGTTTGGTTTGGTTTAAGATCACTTACCTTTGATTCACAAAAGTTTTACTACAAATTGTTTGTTCCTTAAGTAGGTCACGAGAAGAAAGGAGTACTCTAACAAGTTGCTCTTATTAGGCCTATTGTAGCTAGTAAAAGGCATAATCTTGTGAGATCATCAAGAGAGTAGTGGACCGCCAATCCATAGGTTGAGTGCAAACACGAGAGCACAACAAAGGTATACACACACTCACTTGTGAGGAATTTTTGCTACTAATTTTTGTTCTTTGTGTAGGTACAATGGGAGATAGACAAGAAGAGCAAAATCAAGCCAATGATTTTGTTGTGATGTTGCAAACCCTAATGCAAACAGTGGAGACGATGTCTACTCAAGTTAATGAAAGATTGGACACCTTAGAAGCCCAAAATCAACCAAGGGCTCAAGCCACACAAAACAATGAGCAAAGAGGACCACAACAAGTTCAAAGGCAAGTTGCTAGATTGGATCCAATGGAGAGATTGAGGCAACAAGAGCTTGGAGGTCAAGTTTACAATGAGAACTTGCGGCCTAGGAGAGGTGTTGAAAGAGATGAGCCTAAAGATAACATCAAGTATAAGATCCCAAAATTCAATGGGAGAGGGACCCCTGCGGATTACTTGGAGTGGGAGTCAAAATTCGACATGTTCTTTGATTATCAACCCTTTGTCGAACCTAAGAAGGTACAAATTGTCATCCTTGAGTTTGTGGAGAATACGTTGAATTAGTGGAATCAATTGGTGCAATCAAGGAGAAGAAATTTGGAGCGGCCTATTGATACTTGGCTGGAATTGAAGAGTGTCATGAGAAAGAGATTTGTACCAAGCTTTTACATCAATTCTCTTTACCAAAGCTTGCAAACCTTGAGGCAAGGATCAAAGAGTGTTGATGAGTACTACTCGGAGATGATGTTGTTGATATCTAGGGCTGAAATTGAAGAAGCTCCACAAGCCACCATGGCTAGGTTTCTTGCGGGTTTGAATAGAGATATTCATGACATAGTGGAGATGCAACAACATTATGATGTTGAAGAGTTGATACAACATGCCTTGAAGGCTGAGGGTCAAATCAAGAGGAATGGCTCTAAGAAGAATTTTGCATCATCATCAAGCTCATGGAAAACTCCTATCAAGAAAGATGAGAAAACCCCCATCAAAGATAAGGAGGTGGCGCAAAAGGGAGTAAGTCCTAAATCCGATTCTAAATCTTCATCAAGTTCTTCTTCTAAGTCTCATGTTAAGTGCTTTAAGTGTCAAGGATATGGTCATTATGCTAAGGATTGCGTTAACAATAAGGTTATGTATCTTAATGATCATGGTGAAATAGTGAGTGAAGATGAAGAATTTAACTTGGGATCAAATGGTGATAGAGATGATGAAGGGGAAGATTATGCGCATGATGAGGATGATGATGATGGTGATGCACCCGCACTCTTGAGTTTAGTTGCAAGGAGAACTTTGAGTGCCTACGTTAAAGGAGATGTGCAAAATCAAAGAGAGAATTTCTTCCATACTAGGATGCATGTGCATGGAAAGCCTAGTAGTGTGATAATTGATGGAGGGAGTTGCACAAATATTGCTAGTGTGTATTTGGTGGAGTTGCAATTGCCCACTACAAAACACCCTAAACCTTATAGTTTAGGATGGTTCAACGATAAAGAGGAGATTAGGGTTAACAAACAAGCTTTAGTTTCTCTTTCTTTGGGCAGGTACAAGGAGGATGTGCTTTCTGACGTTTTGCCAATGCAAGCATGTCATGTCCTACTTGGTCGACCATGGCAATATGACAACAAGGTGCATCATGATGGTGAGACCAATAAGTACTCCTTTATGTGTGGTAAGCATTCCATTACTTTAATTCCTTTATCACCTCAAGAAGATATAAAAGATTAATTAAAAGTGAGGGATGAATTTGCTAGAATGGAATCTGAATTTAAGGCTAAAGAAAAGGCAAAGAATGCTAGTTCTAGTGTGAATTGCATTGAAAACAAATTTGTTTTGGTTGATAAGCATGCTAGTTCTAAGAAAGTTGTTAAGGAGTGTATGTTAGCTACTAAGAGTGAGATTAAGAATGCTTTGAATGATAATTCTGTTTTGATCTTGCTTTTGCTTAAAAATACACTTGTGAGCACTAACCACTTGGATAGAGAACTTCCAAGCAATTTTGTGTTTCTTTTGAGTGATTTTGTAGGAATTGGAGTTGTTTTGATGCAAGGAGAGAAACCCGTAGCTTACCTTTGTGGGAAGATGAATGGGGCTGCATTAAACTATCCAATTTATGCCATGTTTGTAATGAGAAAACAGCATTATTTGTGGCCTAAAGAGTTTGTGATTCACACCGATCATGAAAGCTTGAAGTACTTGAGAGGCCAACAAAAGTTGAATAAGAGGCATGCTAAGTGGATTGAGTTCATTGAGAGTTTTCCTTATGTGGTGCGCTACAAACAAGGAAAGGAGAATGTTGTAGCAAATTCTTTATCAATGAGGTATGTCTTACTTTCTATGCTTGATTCTAAGTTTCTTGGATTTGAGTTTATTAAGGAATTGTATGCTAGTGATGTTCGATACGAATCTAGTTCCAAATCGGTTCAAATCCACCTTTGAGACCCATCAAAGATCAACTTGAATCACCAAATCTTCTAGACTTGTATGTCGACAATTTTCACTAGATAAATCCTCCTTCGTTCGTTGCCTTACATGAATAATTAGACCTGCAATTATCAACCTAAGATCACAAGATTTACAAACAATTAAGCAATCACAACCTAATTATTTGCTAGGACTCTACAAGATTGAAGAACCCTAAGTTTGCTCAAACTAGAACAATGAAGCCAAGATAATCAATTTGGGAAAATAATCCTCAACTTTATTAATCAACTCAACTTCAACTTTTACAAGAGATATTGGTGGCCTTATATAGTGATAGGGTCAACCAAAATCCTAAAATAAATCCTAATTTTCGTCCAAATATAAGGGCTAGGGAAAAACTAGTCCAAGCCACTAGGAAAAGGAAATAAAAGCATAATTAAACAAGGATTGGACTTAGTCAAACAAGGCCCAACCCAAATAACATCCAAACTTAAAAATAAGCTAATCTAAGATAGAATTTAGCCCAAACAAAGATAACTAATGATAATGGCCTCATGCCATGATGTCAATCCGGCCATCTAGAATCAATAGCAAGCAAAGTGATGAACTTGTAATTGATTGGTAATTTCTTGCCCAAATCATCACCAAAGCTCTTCAATTGAACTTCAATGGTCTTCAAGTCTTCAAGATGAGTTCGAACAAGGCCCATGAGTGAATCCTTGAATCTCTTAGCTCTTGCTCTTGTCATCGGACCTAATGGCATCTTCAAAGGACCAAATGGCATCTTAATGGCATCTTCTGGGTGAATTGCGATTCCATTCTCTCCTTTAAGCTTGTCCACGCTTCTTTGCAGCCCTTGATCATCCTTTCCATGCTCTCTGTGCTTGTCTTCAAGTCCATAAAAAGTCCTTGGCGCATCATTCCTTCCATGATAAGCCTTGGGCGCATCATTCCCTCCCCCTTGAAGAAGATTTGTCCTCAAATCTTGCTTGTATCACCTCACATATGGAATGCTCTCAATGAACTCGTATTGCACACCATTGGGATGGAGTTCAATCCCTCCATTGAATGGCAATCCACTAGGAATTTTTATCACAAAAGTAAGCTACGGGCTTCTCTCCTTGCATCAAAACAACTCCAATTCCTACAAAATCACTCAAAAGAAACACAATATTGCTTGGAATATCTCCAGCCAAGTTGTTAGTACCCATTAGTGTATTTCGAAATAAAGGTAAGGTCAAAATAGAATTCTCTTGGAAAACACTCTTAACCTCACTCTTAGTAGCTAACATACAATCCTTAACAACTTTCCTAGAAATCTCTTTCTTTTCACCCAAGACATAATTATTTGCAATGCTATGATCAACCAAAACAGATTTGTTTTCAACACAAACAACACCTAAATTAGATTTAGTGTCATCACAAACAACACTCAAATTAGGTTTAGTATCATCGCAAACAACATCTAAAACACTCTTTGCAACTAAGGTTGTTTTATCATCAAAACAATCATTAATTTTAGGTTCGAATTTACTCTTTTCTTTAGCCCTAAATTCAGCATCCAATTTAGCAAAATCATCTCTCATTTTAATTTGATCTTTTAAAGCTTCTTGAAGTGATAAAGGAATTAAAGTAAGAGGCTTCTTACCACACATGAAAGAATACTTGTTGGTCTCTCCATCATGATGAACTTTGTTGTCAAATTGCCATGGTCGACCAAGTAGTACATGGCATGCTTGCCTGGGTAAGACATCACACAAAACATCTCCCTTGTACCTGCCCAAAGAAAGAGAAACTAAAACTTGTTTGTTAACCTTAATCTCCTCTCTATCATTGAACCATCCTAAACTATAGTGTTTAGGGTGTTTAGTGGTAGGTAATGCTAACTCCTTTACTAGGTACATGCTATCTATGTTGGTACAACTCCCTCCATCTATGATCACACTACTAGGCTTTCCATTAGCATACATCCTAGTATGAAACAAATTCTCCCTTTTATTGTGCACATCTCCTTTAACATAGGCACTTAAAGTTCTTCTTGCAACTAAGTTCAAGAGTGCCGGTGTTGAACCATCATCATCATCCTCATCATCATAAGCTAGTCCCCTCTCAACGCCTCCATCACCACTAGATCCTAGTGCTAACTCTTCATCCTCACTTACAATTTCGTCTTGCTGATTAAAGTACAAGACTTTCTTGTTAACGAAATCCTTAGCATAGTGCCCAAATCCTTGACACTTGAAGCACTTAACATAATTCTTAGAAGATGAACCCGATGAAGACTTAGAATCGGTTTTGGGGGTAACTCCCTTTTGCGCCAACTCCTTGGATGATTTCTCATCTTTCTTAATTGGAGTTTTCCATGAGCTTGATGATGACGCAAAACTCTTCTTATTCCTATTTACTTGGCTTTCGGTCTTCAAAGCATGTTGAAGCAATTCCTCAACATCATAGTGTTGTTGCATCTCCACAATATCATGAATTTCTCTATTCAACCCCGCCAAAAACCTTGCGATTGTGGCTTGTGGAGCTTCATCAACTTCGGCCCTAGACATTAACAACATCATCTCGGAGTATTATTCATCAACACTCCTTGTTCCTTGCCTCAAAGATTGCAATTCTTGGTAGAGACCATTAGTATAAAAGCTTGGAACAAACCTCTTTCTCATAAAGATCTTTAGCGCCAACCAAGTATCTATAGGTCTTTCCAAATTTCTTCTTCTTGCTTGCACTAGTTGATTCCACCAATATAAAGAATTCTCCGTAAATTCAAGAGTAGCGATTTGCACCTTCTTTGGCTCGGCATGAGGGTGATAATCAAAATACATATCAAATTTCGACTCCAACTCCAAATAATCGGATGGTGACCCTCTCCAATTGAATTTAGGGATTTTGTATTTGATGTTGTCTTTAGGGTGACCCTCTTTCAACTCCCCTCCTAGGCCGCATGTTCTCATTGATTGCTTGACCTCCAAGCTCTTGTTGCCTCAATCTTTCCATTGGATCCATCCGAGGAACAACTTGTCTTGGTTGAGGTTGAACTCTTTCATTGTTGTGAGCGGCATTATCTCTTTGTTGAGGTGGTTGAGCTTGTTGATTTTGGCCATCCTTTACTTGTTGGACATCATCGGCCAAAGCATCGAATTTAGTATCCATAGTGTCCAAACGTTGCATTAGGGTTTGCAACATAGTAGCCAAATTGGCTTGATCTTGTTCTCCTTCCATGATACCTACAAAAAGAACAAAGATTAGTAGTAAAAATCCTCACAAGTGTGTGTGTGATTATACCTTTGATTTGTGCTCTCGTGTTTGTACTCAATTCCTATGGATTGGCGGTCCACTACTCTCTTGATGATCTCACAAGATTATGCCTTTTACTAGCTTTCAATAGACCTAATAAGAGCAACTCCTAGAAACCCCTTTCTTCTCGTGACCTACTTGAGGAACAAACAATTAGTAGCAAAATTCTTTGTGAATCAAAGGAAAGTGATCTTAAACCAAAACCAAACCACTTATGCAGGCTCTTGATGTCAAAATCCTTCTCCAAACTTGCTGCACAAAAACTCAATTCAAGCACAAATAGAACAATCAAATCGATTAGTGAAAACCCTAGTACCACTTGATCCAATTTTGTACCACTTGTCTCCAATAGGGTTTCAAACCTGAAATTCTTCAAATTAAATCTCAATTCACAGCAAAAGCAACCCAAGAATCTCAATTACACAATCAATTAGGGCTAATTGCAACTAATTGATTCAATTGCACAATGAAAACCCTAATTCCCAAAATTCCCAAACTAAAACCCTAGTTAATGTCGAAAATCGATAAAACCACAGATTTTTTTTTATTTTTTTCAGTATTTTTCCCAGAAAGATCACACTAAAAGAAGTCTAAATCTCAAATTTCAAAGCTTTTCGACTTCAAACGAATCCAGAACAAAAATCACAAGTTTCTAGTCGAAAACTTTTTTTATTATTTTTTTGATATTTTTCGATATAACTACTAGTTATAAGGAACTCAAATCTGAAATTTCAAAACGAAAAGATGAAAGATGAATCGGATATGAATTTTCAAAGTTGCTGATTTTTTTGAATTTTCAAGAAGGTGGTGCGATATGAGTGTGGGTGAATTTTGATGGATGAAAACTTGATGAATGATGAATAGAAAGATAGATTCACCGATTGAAGACGATAAACCTATGCTCTGATACCAATTGATACGAATCTAGTTCCAAATCGGTTCAAATCCACCTTTGAAACACGCCAAAGATCAACTTTAATCACCAAATCTTCTAGACTTGTATGTCGACAATCTTCACTAGATAAATCCTCCTTCGTTCGTCACCTTAGATGAATAATTAGACCTGCAATTAATGGCATCTTCTTGGTGAATTGCGATTCCATTCTCTCCTTTAAGCTTGTCCACGCTTCTTTCCAACCCTTGATCATCCTTTCCATGCTCTCCATTCTTGTCTTCAAGTCCATAATAAGTCCTTGGCGCATCATTCCTTCCATGATAAGCCTTGGGCGCATCATTTACTTTGGTGAAATCTTTAAAGCATGTGAAAATTCTTGATTTGGAAAGTATTATATGCATGAAGGATTTTTGTTGAAAGAATTTAGATTGTGTGTGCCTTCTTGTTCTTTGCATTATATGCTTGTGAAGGAATCGCATGAAGGGGGTTTAATGAGTCACTTTGGAGTTGATAGAACATATGAGATATTTCATGAACACTTCTTCTGGCCTAAGATGCGATATGATGTAGGAAAGCATGTATCTAGTTGCATTGTTTGTTTGCAAGCTAAATCTACATCTAAGCTTCATGGATTGTATACTCCTTTGCCTATTCCTCATGAACCGTGGACACACATTAGCATGGATTTTGTGTTAGGTTTACCTCGTTCTAGGAGAGGTAAAGATCTATCTTTGTGGTTGTTGATAGGTTTTCTAAGATGGCACACTTCATTGCATGTGTTAAAACAGATGATGCCATTAATGTAGCTAATTTGTCCTTTTAGGAAATTGTTAGACTACATGGAATGCCTAGGACAATTGTTAGTGATAGAGATGCTAAGTTCTTAAGTCACTTTTGGAGAACTTTATGGGCTAAGTTAGGTACTAAGTTGTTATTTTCAACTACTTGTCATCCTCAAACCGATGGCCAAACTGAAGTAGTTAATAGGACTTTGTCGACCTTACTTAGGGCATTGATTAAGAAGAACTTAAGAACTTGGGAGGATTGTTTACCTCATGTTGAGTTTGCATACAATAGAAGCATACGTAGTACTACTGGATATTCACCTTTTGAGATTGTGTATTGCTTTAATCCTTTAACCCCATTGGATTTGTTGGGTTCACCTTTGAGTGTGCAAGTTGACATGGATGGACAAAGGAAGGCCAATTTTGTTAAAGATCTTCATGCAAAGGTTAGAACTCAAATTGAGAAGAAAACACAACACTACATGAAGAATGCTAACAAAGGGCGCAAAGAGATCATGTTTGAACCTGGTGATTGGGTTTGGCTGCATCTAAGGAAGGAGAGGTTCCCTGAAAAGAAAAAGTCTAAGCTCTTACCTCACGGAGATGGTCCATTCCAAGTCTTGGAGAAGATCAACAACAAAGCATACAAGCTAGATCTTCCTACTAAATATGGCAATGTAAGTGCTACTTTTAATGTTTCAAACTTATCCTTGTTTGATAGTGATGCAGATTTGAGGACAAATCCTTTTCAAGGGAGAGGGGATGATGCGCCAAGGGCATATCATGGTCTTGAAGAGCACAATGGAGACAATGGAGATCATGGAGAGGATGAGCATATGCGGCAAGGAAGCAAGGACAAGCTTGAAGACAATGAAGATTGCGCAAATGATGTTCCAAGCAACAAGGAGTTGCCTAAGATGCCATTTGAACCATTGAAGATGCCATTAGGTTTGATGACTAGAGCAAGAGCTAAGAAGTTCAAAGATGCATTAACAAGCCTTGTTCGAACTCATCTTGATGATATGAAGACCATTGAAGATTCATTGAAGATATTTGAAGATGATTATAGCAAGAAAACATCAATTACTTTGCTTGCTATTGATACAAATTTCCTTCACTAGCCCTTGCTCGGGGTGGCTCAGGGTACCCCATGCATGGGTTGGATCAGATTTGCTATTTGGGCAATTCGACCATATGGGCTAGATTGTGTAATTAGGCCAATTATGAGTTGTTTTCTATCTTAGATTAGCTTATGTTTATGTTTAGATGACATTGGATTGGGCCCTTCTTGACTAAGTCCAATACTTGTTTAATTATGTTATGTTATTTACTTTTCCTAGTAGCACAAGGATTAGGCTATTCCCCTGTTCCTTCCTTTATGTGTAAACCGCCTACAAGGAGGCTTAAGGGGGGTTATGTGTCGACCCTTCCCCTATATAAAGGGTCTATATCCCTCTTGTAAACACAAGTTAAGTTGATTAAATAAAGTTGAGGTTTATTCACCCAATTGATTATCTTAGCTTCATTGTTCTAGTTTGAGCATACTTTAGGGTTCTTCAATCTTGTAGAGTCCTAGCAAACAATTAGGTTATGATTGCTTAATTGTTTGTGAATCTTGTGATCTTAGGAGTTCAATTGCAGGTCTAATTGGAGTTCTAAGGCCGACGAACGAAGAGGAGATCTTTGGGATAGGTTGATCGATTCCTACAAGTCTAGAAGTTTGGTGATTTCAAGTTGATCTTTGGCGAGTCTCAAAGGTGGATTTGAACCTAAAGCAACTAGATTCGTATTACCGAGGGTCAAGTCAAGAGGAATGGTGCGGCTAAGAAAGGATTTTCATCATCAAACTCATGGAAAACTCCTATTAAGAAAGATGAGAAAACTACAATGAAGGAGGTGGCACAAAAGGGTTTATGTAAGTCTTAAAACCGATTCTAAATCTTCATTTAGTTCTTCTTCTAGATTTCATATTAAGTGTTTCAAGTGTCAAGGATTTGGTCATTATGCTAGGGATTGTGTCAACAAGAAAGCATTGTACTTTAATGATCATGGAGAGCTTGTGAGTGAAGAGGAGGAATTTAATTTAAGTGGTGATGGAGATGATGAAGGGGATGAGGAAGAGTTTGCGCATGATGAGGATGATGATGATGGTGAAGTACTTCCACTTAAGAGTTTGGTTGCTAGGAGAACTTTGAGAACATATGTAAAAAGTGATGTGTAAAATCAAAGGGAAAATTTGTACCATACAAGGATGCATGCGAGTGGAAAGCCTAGTAGTGTGATAATTGATGGTGGAAATTGTACAAACATAGCTAGTGTGTATTTGATGAAGGAATTGCAATTACCCACTACTAAGCACCCTAAACCCTATAGTTTAGGATGGTTCAATGACATAGAGCAGCTTAAGGTTAACAAGCAAGTTTTAGTTTCTCTTTCTTTGGGCAGGTACAAGGAGGACGTGTTATGTGATGTTTTGCCAATGCAAGCATGCCATGTTGTCGCAACGCCCGGGTCCGGGGGGTACCGAACCTGATCATGTCGTCAATGACCATAAAATAAATAATTATCCCAACAATTAATAACTAAACTAGCTAGGGCAAGTAGGGGTCGATCCCACAGAGAGAACGGCTCTTCCTTTTCTCAAACAAAACAAATTAATAAAGAGAATTTAAAAAAAATTAAAATTAAATCTTAACTAAGTAAATTAACTACGAAAGCAATCAAGAAAATAAAAGAAAACAATTAATCAAAAGCAGTGAATAATATCGAAAATAACAATTAAATAGAAACAACCTCCAACATAGAATTAATATCCCTCTTAACAACAATAACATGGATCATCGATATCTAAAGATTATGAGAACCTTGAATAGCTTGTCGGACTTAACCTAAATTACCTTAATTAGATTAGATTGCCGATTAAAGTCAATCTATCTCTTTTACTCTTTCAGCAATCAATTACTTTCTTAGGGCTTAGAGATCACTTAGGAATAAAGCATCAAGAACAAGTAATTTAATAACAAACACAATGAGAAATTTCTCGCCCATTGATTCTTTTCTCTCTTGGATGAAGGATTAATTCACATCCAATCGCTACATAAAATTAAGCTGGAGTGATTAATTCACAACCTAATCTAGCTAATGCTAACTCAATTTATCATGAAAGTGTCGACCCAATCAATCAAAACAAGCAACATAGAATTCATACAGAGATCCAAGAAATACTCAAATAAATTCTCATATAAAAGCACAAAATCTCACCATGGAATTAGTCAAGAGATCAATTAAATTCTACATTGGAGAAAAGAAAAGATTACTCACTCATAAATTGAGTGATCATTCACAAATAAGAAGAAAAGAACTTATCTATAGAGGAGGAAGAGAGAGGGGCGGCGGCTCCTAGGGTTTTTCTCCTCCAAACCTTCAACTAAACAATATATCTTATGAAGAATAAAATTACTTACAAAATCTAGACCTAAGGTGGCTATTTATAGTGGAGAAACAAGGGTAGGGCGGTTTAGGGCTGTCTTGGACTCCAAGTAGGATTAGGTGTCATCCTAGAATAGAATCCAAGTCAAAATAGGATTCTGGAATTTTCTGGATTTCTGCAGAAACTTCAGTGGCAGATTCGGGCTTGAAATCGGCAGAATTGGGCTTCAGACTTCAAAGGAAAGTTGTAGAGCTCGGAGTTAGCTTTCCAACGAGTACTCATGGGCTTAAAACGGACATCTGAGCAGAAAGTTATGGCCTTTCTACCGAGACTGCGCTGAAAACGGGCTTATCTCGCAAATCTACGGGATTAATGCGGGATTTGGATATTGTTTTGGATATTGGGCCTACAAATTGGGATTTTAACTCCAATTATAGGTTTATATGGGCTAAGTATATTCCCATATAAATAATCCAAAATTCCTTAGATTCAGGGCTTCTTCTGGGCTTGGCTTCAATCCTTTGTAATTTTAGCTCCAATCTTCAATTCTTGCTCCTTGAAATAATTCTTCAATGATCTTCAAATCTTCAAATTATCTTCAAGAAATCTTCAAACACGAACTTTGCATCTCCAAATCTATACTCAAAATTACTTTGCTAATATCTGTGTAAAAAGTTATCAAAATAGCTCCAAAAGTAGTGAAAATAAGCAAATTCCCAATTTCACATCTCATAAAGACTAAAAACACAAATACTTAGAAAATAAGGTATAAATGCATATAAAAGTAGTAAAAAGTATAGAAAAATAGCTATAAAAATATGCATAATTTGAGCTCGATCAATTTTCTTTCTCTTTCGATTTTTTTTTCAATTTTTTAGCAATTACTAAAATTTAAGCTAAAATTACTAAATTGATAATAAAATTAAACCTTAACTAAATGAAAACCTAGGCCTAAATGCATTGACCCAATAAGTAATCTACATATCTAGCTAATATCTAAATAAACCCAAATGCTTTAAAATGAGCAAAGCCCAAATGCATAATATGAAATAACTTAAAAGCCCAAGTCAGAAAAGTCACCAAATTGGAATGGGCTTACGCGGGTTGGATTAGTGCGGACCGGGTCGATTTGGTTCGGCGGATCTAGACCGGTTTGAGACTTATCTGGGTTAAGTACTAATTGAAACGGCGCCGTTTGGGGTTTTGATGGGTTGTATATATAAAGTAAACCCTAGCAGCTTTTACAACTTCTTCTTCTTCCTTTTAAAAGCCGCCATCGACACCACCAGTCGGAAATCACCACCGCCGCACTGGACCTTCGCCGGAGCTCGGATGGGGCTCGAAATTTCCAGAAAAATCTCCCTCATCGCGCTCTCCTTGAATCTGGTCTCGATTTCAGCAAAAACCACCTCTATCCTTACAAATCTAGCCTAAACCGAATCAAAATCCCACCTCCGATCTGGCAAAACCCACCGTCGGATCACCTTGATTTTCAGGTATGTCATTCCCCTTACTTCACTCCCTCCCTTGATCGAGCCTTTTAGCCTAACTGAGCTTTAAATTGAGTGCGTTGTATTTTGCCATTGCTCTTTACTGTATGATTGTTCCTGAATCGCCATGATCTTAACTGTTTGGTATTCTGCCTCGAACTCATTGACTTTGCCTTGCATGCTTGCTGCATTGTCACCTTTGCTTTGCTTGATTCTGTTTTATTTTTCTTGCTTATGAGTGTGTGCTTTTATCATCCCTGCCTATAGGAGTCTGATCTTTTGCTATTTTCATGATGAATTCTTGCTGGAAAATGTGATGGTACCTAAGATATCTGTTATTGAACTAATTGTGTACTTTGAGTGCTGCAATTAAAATGCAATGCAGTGTGTGAATGTGAGAGTGCATATGTGTGTGATGAGTGCTCTGAAAATGCTTAAAGGATGATTGAAATGCAGTGTTTTGGAGGATAGCGCCTAGTCTACTGAATGCTCTGTTTTGGCTTGTTTGTATGATCATAAGTACGTAGTGCATGGTTGGAATGCTCTACTCCATGTGATGAATGCTTATTGAATGGATACGAAATAAAAGTGAATGCTGATGAGGAGATGCTCTGCTCTCTAAGCTATGTAAATGAAACTGTGAATGTGCATGTTGAAAGTGAATGCATGAATGTTTTGCTTGTGAGCTTGGTTATGTCATGAGCGGATTTCGTCATCTTTTGCAGCATTCATCCATGAACTTCCATATTTGTAGAACACTAATGGAGCCTGTTTTCCATGGTGATTTTGAGCTCAGCTACGCTTGATAAGCAAGAGGTCTATAAGTCCAATCAAAGGCACTCAAAGCAAGCCATCTGAAGCAATATCGAGATTTTGAGGGGAAGAACAAACCAAAAATAGAAATGAGGAGTATTATGGCGTCCTATTTTATTGTAAACAAGAATTAGACTAGAAATGGAATTTTTTTGTAATCTTCAATTTCTATCTTTGTAATATGCAAACTGCAAAAGGTATAGTAAATAAATAAATAGAACTCTTTTTGTATTTTCAAGCCCCCTCCCCTTTTTGATTTGTAATTTTCCTATTATCCAAATCTATTCATGAATTATGAATGAAATCAAATTAAATGCAAAATGCCATGCAAAATGCCAGTTTAAATATGCAAATTGGAGTAATAAGCTACTTGAAATTAACATCGGATCTATATGAAGTGAAGCAAAGAGCAAATATTTTTTGGAGTTTTTTCGAATCACCAATACTATATTAATAAAAGTGCTAATTAATAAAAAGTTTTACGAATGAACTGACCTAGCAATATATCAGACCAAAGTTAACTAGGAGGAAACAATTTAATCTAAAATTGGAGGATACAGGCTCAAAAATGGGTGTCTACATGGACCAAGATTTAAAGATTTGTAGAAAGAATAAGGCATCACGCTTAAAGAAGCACCAAGATCAAGCATCACATTCTCTATAATACTTCTTCTAATAGAACAAGTAATAGAAAACGTAGCTGGATCTTTGCACTTAGGAGGTAAACTCTTTTGAAGCACAACAAAGACATTAGCTCCAGCGCTTACCTTACCTTGTAATCTCTTCTTGTTGGTACAAAGTTGTTTAAGGAACTTTGCATAATTCGGTATTTGTTGAATGGCATCAAGAAGTGGGATATTGACCTCAACTTTTCGAAATATCTCCAAAATATCTTGATCATCATCTTCTTTCTTTGACTTCTTCAATCTTGATTGAAAAGGAATTAGGTTGGAATCGGTTTTAGGCTTGTTGGTATCGCACACACCTTTTCCTTTGGGTTTAATTACGGCATCTTCCTTGTTTGAATCTTCAATCGGCGCAGCTTCTTTGTTGTTGGGTTCATCTTCAATCTTGATTTCAGCAGGCACTTGTAAATCTTCTTTGGTGTAGTTCAGCTCTCCTTCTTCTAGTTGATGTGCGGCATGGTTTGGATAAGGGTCTTGCAGCTCTTTTCCACTCCTTAGAGAAATTGCACTGACATTCTCTCTAAGAGGTACCTTTGGTTGTGATGGAATCCTTTGTTGACCTTGTGTCTGAGATCACTCAAATCACTAGCTAATTGACTAATTTGCTTTCTCATCATCTCCATAGCTTCCTTGATTTGTTGTAACTCAATGGCTTGTGAAGTTTGAAAATTAGGTCTTTGAAAATTCGGCCTTCCTTGATAGTTACCTTGATTCCCATATTGTTGACTCGGTTGTTCAGGTCTCCAATAAGGTTCAGGCTTCCTTTGATAAGCTCCTTGTAATCCCACGGCATTGATTCCTTGTTTGTTGTCTTCCAAAGTCGCCCAAACCCTTGGCACACTTGAAAAATTCGCTTGGAACAATTCAGTGAGCAAAGCGATTTGTTGATTCGCTTCTTGAAGTTGTTGCTCCAATGAGGTGGAATAGGTGGAAACTTCATTAATTCTTCTTGTAGGGCCTTCTCTTGAATAGTCTTCTCGAGATCCAAATTGTTGAGTGTTTGCAGCCATGTTTTCCACTAAAGACCAAGCTTCGGCAGGAGTTTTGTCGATGAAGGCTCCTCCACTTGCAGAATCGATAGAAGATCTGTCAAACGGTAGTAATCCTTCGTAGAAGTACTGGATCAACAACTTTTCATTGATTTGGTGATTGGGGCAGCTCGCACAAAGTGTTTTGAAACGTTCCCAATATTCATGCATTGTTTCTCCATGGTGTTGCTTAAATCCACAAATCTCCTTCCTTATACTTGATGCTTTATGTGTAGGAAAGTACTTTTCCAAGAACAGCTTCTTAAGGCTCGTCCAAGATGTGATTGAACCAGTGGGTAAAAGGTACAACCAATCTTTTGCTCGATCCATAAGAGTGAACGGAAAGGTTCTTAACATGAATTGATCTTCAGGAATACCTTGAATACTTGTAGATGCGCAGGCAATCTGGAAATCTGTAAGATGTCGGTGAGGATCTTCTCCAGGCAAACCGTGAAATTTGGGTAAAATCTGAATAAATCCAGATTTAATTTCAAAGTTTCCGTTAGTATCTGGGTAACGAATGGCTAAGCGTTTGGTGTTGACGTTTGGTGCAGCTAACTCTCTCAGAGTTTTGGGTTGTTCTTCTTCAGCCATATCTTCTGACGATGTTGAAACAGCAGATCTAGGAGAACTTGGTTGAGAACTCGAATCGGATGTCTCCTCTTCTTGTAATAATCGGCTTTGTGTCTTCTTCTTCTTCTGAAATAGTGTTCTTTCAGGCTCAGGATTGAATTCTAAACCTTCAATACTACTACTTCTTGTCTTTGGCATGCAATTTCCTAGAAAAATCAAACAAAACTAAAAAGAAAAATTAGCAGTAACAATTCTTAAATAAAAATTAAAAAGCAGAAACAGAGAATAAAAATATATTTTTATTTTAAAAGGAAAACGGAAAAGAAATTTTTTTTTCAAAAAAAAAATTCGGAAATCCCTAATTTTAAAAACAAGAAAAATAAAATTAAATTTTTTTTAATCGACATCTAATCCCTAAATTTTTTTTAAAATACGCAAATTTATTTTTTTTTTAAAAAATCGAAAAAAGGAAAACTTTTTTTTTT
>AWWV01016316.1:0-25618 GCA_001974805.1 Corchorus capsularis
CCACCAACCATGGCTAATCGAAGCCGAAAGCTCCAGAAATCACCTTTTGACCTCCTAAATGCCTACTCCAAACTTATTTTTCAAGAACCGAGCCTGTAACTATGTAAATCTTGCATAGGCCGAAACCAATCCATCAACACCGATCTCAAGACTCCTTCGTTGGATGGCCATCAATCTTAGGTATGTTTCTCAACTCTTTCCTTTCCATCTAACCACCGTTCAATTTTTGAACCTAAGCTCTCAAACTACAAAAGCTCAAACCTCCGCCGCCGGGATAGCTCTGTCTTCGACTTGTATCAATCACCACACTCTCTTCTTTAAAAGCCCCCAAGTTAGTTTCACTGAAAGTGCTTCAGGAATCAATCTCCAGAACAGTAACCTTTCCTAAAACCCTAGACCTTTTCTTTCACCGTCTCTTCTCTCTCTAAATCCTCCCACTCTAAACTTTCATCCCTTTTTTTTCTCCAAAAACCCCTCTTTTCTTTTTATGTTTTTGTTCTCCCTTTTTTTTTTATTTTTGCTACTGCTGAAACCTCTTACTAGAACCCTGAGAAAATCCCAAAAGCTGCCTCCCAAAACCGAATTCCCCTCTAAACTCCTCAAAAACTTTTATTATTTTTTTATTTTTTTGTTATTAAAAAAAAACCTCTAACTTTTTCTCTGTCAAAACGCATTCCCCTCTCTCTAAAACCTATAACCCTCCTCTTCTTTTTTTTCGACTCCTCCTCCTTTCCCTTTCTATATCTCAGTTTTTATCCCTCTCACTTCACTATTTTCTTTTTGTCCCTTGTGCAGGTTGTATTTTGCAACAACACGTGAGGAGAGGGATGAGCTGGATCCCCGGTGAGATTTCCTCTCCCTTTCCTATATATTGTCTGTTTGTGCCTCTCCATTGTGTTGTGATTACTGTATGTAATCGCCTCCCATTTGATGCCTAGTTTGCACGTGTGGAAGGGTGAGCTGGTTGTCGAGCTGGCCTTTTCCCTCTGTTTTGTTTGCTTTCAATTTTAACTTCTCTCCTTTTCTCTTTCTCTACAGGTCTTTCTCTACAGGTGACATGTGCCAATGGGGAGCTTACAACTTATGGGAACTAATCAGATTATGCCCCAATTAGGTAAATCCTCTTAAGCATTGGTTTATAGGCGACCGAGCTTTCATCTGTGTTTCTTAGCTTGTAACTGCTACTGTTTTGATTTTGGCCTATTGATTGCTCTGTAATTGCTTGCCTCATTGCTCTGTTTGTTGGGAAATTTGGTGTAGCTGCCTCTGTTTTATTTTGATTGTACTATGATGAATTTCTGACATTGACCCTCTGCTTTTTGATCTGATGTAAGATGAATGTTATGGGAACTAAAAATGCCTACTGATGTGAAAATGCTCTACTTGCTAAAACTGTGCATTTATTTGTGCCATGAATGTTCATGTATGCCATTTGAAGTGCAATGAACTTTACTTTTTTCTTTGAAGTGCGTGTGTGACAGTGCTATGTGAATGTAAGAAAATTTAGTGTTGATGCAGTGTGTGCGTGTCAAAAGGTGCTTGATTATGAAATGCTTTCTAACTGTGAAATATTTATATGAATGCCTTTTTGTGTAAATTGTAATGCTGCTGCAAATGTGTATGATAGTGCTGGGATAACTAACTATATGCTTACTGGTAACTAAAAGAAATGCTCTACATTAGCTACAAAAATGCTTCCTAATTTGTCAATGAGCTAGTTTTGCAAAACAACCCTGAAAATGCTACTATCTAGCAAAAGGTAGTTTGAATATGCATGCTGAATTGGTGCAAGGTGTATGCTAAATTCTACTGGAAAGTATGCATATGCATGCTCTGTTTTGAGTGAAGTGAAAATGTGATATAATGCTATGATGCTAAATTTACTTTGAATGCTGTAATTAGATGCAATGATGAGTGCTGACTGTTTGTTGAATTGTGTGAAAATATTTGTGTAGTGATGAGGATGCCATGTATGCAAATATTCTGAATTGTATATGAAAGAAAATGCTTTCATTTGTGCTTTGAAATGGATTGAGTAGGTGTTGTTTGAGTAAAATGCCTAATGGGATAATGATGAAGCAATGAGCATGCTTGTGTAATGAATATGTGCAAAAGTAAAACTGAATTATTATGACTGTGCAGGATGCTTGATGAGAAATGCTCGCTAATTGAAAAATGCTTATACGAATGCATTTTATGTGATGTATTATGCTACAAATGTATATGGAAGTGATGATATGCCTGAAATTGATACTGGACTTGTAGGAATGAGGTGTTAAAGTAGACAATGATGCATGCTAGATAAGAGCGAGCTTGATATGCAATCTTTTTATTTCTTGCTTGCTATGGTGCTTGATGTGAATGGCCTACACTAAATGCAATTAACAATACAGTGCAACGACTGTAGCTAAATGTTAACTAAATGCTTTCTTATGGTTGTGATTATGTGTGTGGAAAGTGAGTTGCTAGGTGCTCATGTTGATGTATGCTAAACGGGAACGAATGCAAAATGTTGCTGAAATGCTAATGCTAATGAAAAAATTTGGAATGAGACTTTGCCATCTTCTAGTCTACCTTCCTCATTCATTCTACAGATTAAAACTCAAATGGAATCTAAGAGGGTCAAATCAGGGAGAAAATTAATGTTCAGGAAAGAAGGAACCAAGGCATGGGACTTGAAATTTGGGGACCGGCAAAAGGAGGAGAGAATTTAATTCTGTTTTGGTATTTTTCAAGTACTCATGTAAAATGTGAAGACAATAAGATGTAAAATGTGAATATACTTGAAAACTACATTTTTTGTATTTTCCTGTGATGAGAGAAATGATATTAAAAATTGACTCTCAAGTGCATTTGGGTTTTAAGTTACAATAGATCCAAGACTATGAAGCCAAAGCAAATCGTGCCCAACCAAATCAAAGAAAGGGTAAGACCCAACTAAATAAGCCCAATATGATAATAGCACAATTAAGAAAAAGATTGACCCAATTAAACACTAGGAGAAGAAATTTTAAAAAGAATAGTCCAAGTGGCCTGGAATAGCCCAAATGTAAAAATGCAGTCTAATAATAAATAAAAATATTTTTTTGGGTTTTTCAAGTTTAGATACTAAAATGACAACCACTACTAATTAGAAAAGACTCACTAATTATTATCCAACTAAAACACTGGAATGAACTAGCAATAACCAAAACGCCCTTGACCTAAATTAAATGATATGTGCGAAAAATGGGTGTCTACATTTTCCCATGCACAGCCATACACATGAGGTCTTCTAAAAGATCTTCAACGCTCGGGTGCATGCTTGTTTGACAACCCTCTAAATGCGTTTTTTTGCTTTGTTTGATGTTACTGCACTACATTTGCATTCTTTTCATGCCCTCAGACCCTTTTCTTGGCTTATATCAATTAATGGTGTTTAGCCTTGAGCCTTGGGGGCACAACTTTTTCTTTCACCCTACACTCTACTTCCTTTTGCAGGTCATTGGACACTTCTTTGAGGTTGCAATTTATCATGGCAATTATCTTTGGTCCTTTTTGTAAATATGTGAATGTAAAGACTACTTTTCGAATTTGTATTACTATAAACCCCTTTTGTATTTTGTAAACTATAAACTTCTGTTCATAAAATCAAACACCCTTTTATTATTATGCAAAGCGGGATTTAGCCACTCATAACCCAAACAAAAGCCCTATAAGCAAAAGAAAAGAACAAGCAAAGGCCCAATGCGAGAAAAGCCAATCGAAAGTAAGTGGGCCAATTATAAGGAAAATGCAAAACATCACTTCTTCTTTTGTTTACTCTTTTAATTCGTATTTATACTTTCCAACATTTATGAATGTATCATGGACTTGTTAATTGAGCTAATCTGTAAATTGAACTAACTCTATGGCGGTTAGTAAGGACCAAATAACTTAGAGGGAATTATTCGTTTTTTATTTAACATTACAAAGCTAGAACGCAATCTATCCAAGGCATATTGAACAACAAATTCGACCAGAATGCCCCTGAAGCAAAAATGACCAAAATGCCCCTAGTAATTTCTTAATTCTATCAAAAGGATATTAAAAACGGGTGTCTACAGCTGCCCCTCTTTGCGTGCTTTCTAACTATCAGAAAGGATGCAAAAGAGTAGTTTGGGTGCTTTCTGAGATTTAAGAAGTGCGCAAAGACGTAGGCACCCGTTTTTATCTCTCCTCGGTGAGCTCCTGTAGACTGCCGATAGCTGCTGGAATGCCTTTCTACTTGGACTTCCAGGTTGGAAATAGTCCTAAAAAACAACTTTGGGTGATAGAAGTATGCTATGCCACAATAAGATGCACGTGATTCAACATGATGTGACTGAATTTCTTAAAGGGAGTTGATTTAAGGTTATTTATTTTGAAGTTTGTCCTTCTCGACATTGTCTTTTGTTTTGTCTCTGGTACTTCTTCGTCCTTCAGAAGTGTCAATCTCTTCCCGTTTGTTATTTTATCGGCTCTCTCCTACCCCATTATGCTCGTCCTTATTGTTCATACCGACCTTAATTTTTGTTTCCCCCCTTTTACTGACTTACATATATGTGCCCACCTTTCTTTGTGGATTTCTACCTCTCTTTGACCCTGTGGCAACCTTAGGGAGCTTTCCCCTTTTATTGCAAAATAATTTAGCCCCTTTTGTTGTAATATTATACCTTTTATGACTTGTAATGACATACTATGCAATATGACAGGCCCACATTTGAAAGAAGAAACAAAATATTTGTATTAATACTGGAATATAGTGGAAAGAGTGTAGTTATTAATCCAGAGAGTCTCATATTTAAAAGAAAAAGGACAACATAGGAAGGTAGTGCCTCATAACGATGAATACTCCGACGACGATGTGATGACAAGACCTTTGGATTCTTCCGGGAGAAAAACCTACTGTACTGATAGCACCCACTCAGTCTGGATCGCGCCCTACTTCCTTTTGACCTTAAGTGATAGTTTGGTATCCACCTACCACTAGTTAGTTTCTGCCCCAACTCTTTAAGTCGCCCTTTTCGGGTTTTCGGCTCCAACTTCTCCCTTTTCCAACATTCACTTTGAGCCGCCCTTTTTTTGGGCTTTCAACTCCAGTGACCCCCGATGCATCCAAGCCGACCTTTGCGGGTTTTCAACTTGGACCCCTCATTTTGTTTGTTTCTCTTTTTCTGACCTCTTTCTATTTTAGGCCGAGTTTTTTTTTTTACATGCACTTGAAACTCCAAATTTACCCGAAATTTTTTTAAAAGTTTTGACTCAAAACATTTCACCTAAAAGAAATGTTATTTTTTTGTTGAGGAAAAATCTCTTCTCGAATGTCGTCACTTGATCAAAGATGTACTTTTATTAGGCACGTAATGTGGGCTAGGGTTCTGGGTTGCCAAAGAAAGGATATAAAGGCCCAAAAATATAATTGAGGGTATTTGAATCAATGATCATTTTTATGTGAAGGATCTTAGCATACCAATTGTCCTTTGCTCCATCTTAAATTTCCAATTTTCATTTTTTTTTATTTCATGATTTTGATTTTTTTTTGTGGAAATTCTAGATGGAGTGGACTCAATTACTATTGGAATGCCTCATTCAATATTGAGTGCAAACCCCTTTCTTTCGAAGCTGATCCTTCTTCACCTTTGCCCCCCAGTGTGGAGGGTGATCCTTGATTAGGGTTCATAGAAAAGAAATTAATTAGGCTCAGAGGGGGACAACAATGGATAATTTTCTACAAGTGAAGGGAATATGAAAGAAAGCCATTTATCACTTCAAGATTGGACATCTTCATTGAAAAGCATTCCTCGGGAAAATAGGTTTCAAAAATCTTTTTAGAAACCATTTTATCAAACCCTTTTGAAAACCATTACTCTTTTGAAAACCATTTAGTTGGATTCATCCGGACATTCCAAGTGCTCTTTTTTTCCTTGCGACTTAGCTTTAAAAATCATGTCATTTGCACACATTTTGATCTCTTGGAAGAGCGTAACCATCGCCCTCTGGCTTATTGCACCGGTATTCTTTAGTTCGAACGAAATAACTTTGTAGCGAAAGACTCCACAAGAAATCTTCTCCATATCTTCTGGTGCCATTTTGTTCTGATTATACCCTAAGAACCATGAGTATCTTGTTGTATTGCCTATCAAATATGTCTATATCTGGCGGTGGGAAGTTGTCTTTGGGATTACCTTGATTCACGCCCTTACTTTGCCATTTTTCTTCGGGACTGGTACTACGTTATCCTACCATTTGGGGTGTTTGGTTTCTTGTAGAAATCCGACATTGGACCGCTTCTCAACTTCTGCCATACTGGTCTTATATCTGTTCTAGTGGTCCATTAATGAACTGCTATTTCCGAATCCATACCTGTCACGCCCTGATATGACGAAGTAAACTCCTCCGAGAACTATCTCAACTAATTTATCAATTCCTGTCTGTCCTCTTCTGCCAAATTGGTACCAATCTTCACTTCTTTTAATCGCTTCCTCTATTCCCGAGTTAACTAACTTTATGGACTTTTTGTGAGGTACAATTTGTTTCTCATCTTCTTCGACTAATCTCAGGATGTCTGGAAGTAGGGTCTGATCCTCAGTGTCTTCATCGTTTAGCTCATCAGTACAGATAGGCTTCTCAAGGTCAAATCCAGGCTTGACTGGAGCGTGTTTGCATTCATCATTATTTGGCATGAATATAATAAAAACTATATATATAGAAATAACATTTATTTAAATAATGAATGAATAAAATATGAGACTAGAATGTGGGCCTAAAACATGCGTTGAATTTCATTACTCATGATAAAAAATTTAACATGACTAGTTAAGTTCAAACAGACAAAATTATTTAATTACAAACTCATGATTGTTTCAGTCATTATTACATTGAACTATCTACCGTCGTAGCGGCGCATTCAAAAGTCTCCCAGTTGCCAATTTTCTCTCCTGTAGCCAAAGGGTAGATCCATGAACACGGTCTTGTTGTTTCTCCCGTGACTGTATTGATGGTGAGCCCAGTTATAACAACTTCCTCTTCCTGCTCAGACTAACTTTTCTCTCCATTAACCCATCCAGCTGATCTGAAGGTTTGTGACAAATGTGGTATCTCCATCTTCATCTCTTTTCCAAAGGGTGTACCCAACCTTTCGGCCCTCCTTATTTTCCTAGCATCAGCCATCATCTGGTGATCTTTTGCTTTTGGATTGAAACCCAATCCGAACCTCGGATTCATAGTAAGGTCTCCCACTATCTCTATCATGCCTTGTGTATTTTCCCTAGACCTTGATCTTCCTTCCAACCATATTTCTTTATTACTTGCACGGTCATGTCTTCTTTCGTATGGCTAGCCTCGTCTATCTGGAATGGGTGCTCAGTCGACTACATTCCAGTTTCACTTATGATTACGCCCTCCTAGCCTTCTGCAGGGATTACTTTCGTGGCTTCCTAGGCCGAATGGACCCAAGGGCGACGTAATAGGCATGCATAAGATGCTTCCATATCCACTACTTGGAATAGCAATGAGAAAAGAGGCGATCCAATTTCCAAGCAAACTTCAACTTCTCCAATAACTTCTCTCATTTCCTTATCGGGGGTTCGAATCTTCATGTGGCTGACTTGAGTAAACGCGAGTTTTACCAGTAGATCCCTTAGGGTGCTTAAAGTCATTATATTCAAAGTTGACCCATTGTTTACGTGAATACCTCCTAACTCATAAGGGAAAGGTTGCGGCGGTGTCACCATCAAGGCTGGCAACAATAAGAGGGAGGGTTCTACTGCCGCTGCTCCAGAAATGAAGAGTCGGAATGGTTCTGTTATGTTGGGCATCGGAGGAAATGAGTGACCCACGGCTGCGTCTGGCATGACAGGTAGGTGTTCCTGTTTAGGGGCAGTATTTGTTTCTCTTTCCTTTGCTTTCGAATAGAACTCAACTCGGCGCTCATCCATTAACTTTTGTACTTTCACTCTGAACTCCTGACATTGGCGGATCCCATGCACTAAACCATGATAGGGGCAGACTTCTTTATGATCCCTATCCCCATATTCTCCTATTCCAGCATGTCTGCGCTTGTTAATGCTTTATATATGAAGCCAAAAGGTGTCTCGACCTCATACAACTTTCTTTTCAGGACTTCTCCGTTTCCTACCATCGAAACCTGGTTATCCTCTTGGTTTTGGATCTGGTCAGCTTGAGCTGTGTTACTGAAGCTCAACTTGCCGTTTTTTACCAGCTCTTGGACTGCATACTTCAACCATAGACAATCTGTTGTCGTGTGCCCCTCTGTTCCTGAGTGATTGTCACATTTTGCATTAGCGTTGTACCACCTAGGGCGACGACTTAGTGGTAACGGTTGAACATAGGGTAGCTTCTCCACTAATTTTCGCTGCAAGAACTGTTGTAATAGTTCTGTGTAAGTGTAAGAGATTGGGTCTATGGGCTCTCTTTCCCTCGCTTGTCCGATCCATGTTACTTTTTTAGTACTCCCCTGAATTGTATTGAAAGGTGTAATTACCTTAGAAACCTTTCGTCTAATGCTTTCTGTCCCTCCAATCCCATTTGTCTGATTTTCTCTTTGGGCTTGAGCTGTATCGCCAAAGTTTAGCTTTCCTGACCTCACCAATCCTGTACAACATATTTCAACCTTATACAGTTTGTTGGTCATTTAACAATTATAAAAATAATCCTCACAAAAACCTAACTAAATTGATAGGGCAAGTAGGGGTTGAATCCCACAGAAAAGGGTAAAAATTTGTAAGAATATCCAAAGAATAAATCTTTTCCAAAAAAAATCACTTAGAAAACAGGGGATTAGAATTATCAATTGAAACGAGAATAATTAAACTAAAAACAAAGCAAAGTCAATTAAATCTAAATCTAAATCTAAGGCAAATTATAAAGAAAACAATAATCAAAAAGCACACTTCATCTCCAATGGTATGAATCAATCAAATTAACTATGGATCCTTGATTTAAAAGGTGAATTCAGTGTCTTATTCTTGATAATAACTGGTCTAGGAGAATCTCGCAAGACATCCTAACATGTATATTAGATAAGAGGCTGGTCAAAACTGCAGTTATCCCTTTTATTCCTTCAGTGATCAATTACTTTTTCAGGGCCTAAAGACCACTTGAGAACAAAACATTAAGAACAATTAATTTACACACATACCTACAAGTAGAACCATACGACAGGCAATTTCTCAACAGCCGATAAACTAAATCCCATTAGGCAGCGGTCAAACAAATCTAATTTGCTACAAATAATCAAACTCGGAGGTCAAGCTTATTTGATTTAGCTATAGATCTATCCAAAAACGTCATTAGTGGCCATCCAAATCAATAACTATCAAGATCATAAAATAAAACAGGGACTTGCTTACTATCTATCAAGAACTTAACACTAAATTATAAGTATAGAAATCTCACCATAATCAATTGATTGAATTCACCAAAGGATAAGAAGTATTAAGAATTTAGCTACTCATGGATTTAGGAAAATCCATGAGAGGCATAAGAAACCTTACAAAACTAGAAGGAAAAATCCTCCCTTGATGGCACAAGAGATATCGCACCCCTCTTCAAGAAGAAGGGGTGTCGACACCCTTAAGAAAAACTAGAGAAAAACTAAAAGAAGAGAAATTATGAAAGTATCTAAGGATGTTGTATAGGTGTGTGATTTGTGTTACAGGAGGTGGCTATTTATAGTGGACTAACTAGACTTCTCATAGACTTAGGAAAGGGTCTAGGACGGTTCTAGGTCTAGCTTGGACTCCAAGTTGGATTAAAAGTCTTCCTAGAGTAGAATCCAAGTCAAATTAGGATCCCAGAATTTTATGGATTTCTGCATAAACTTCTACGGAACATTCGGACTTGAAAGTGGCAGAACTGGGCTTTGGACTTTAAAGGAAAGTTGTAGATCTCGGAATTAGCTTTACAACGGCTACTCATGGGCTCAAAATGAACATCTGAGCAGAACGTTATGGCCTTTCTACCAAGACTGCGCTGATTCCTAATCCAAATAGGACTAGTTGCGGGAAATTACGGGATTTGGATATTTCCTTGAATATATGGGGCACAAATTGGGATTTTAATTCCAATTGTAGACTTATATGGGCTGAATATTATCCCATATAAAATATCCAAAAATTCTTAACTTCCGGGCTTCCTCTGGGCTTGGCTTCAATCCTTTGCAATTAAGCTTCAAATCTTCAATTCTTGCTTTTTGAAATAATTCTTCAATGGTCTTCAAATCTTCAAAATATCTTCAAGAAATCTTCAAATACGAACTTCAAATCTTCATTCCAAATAGCTAAGTCCATATTTTGAGTAAAAAGTCACCAAAATAGCTCCAAAAAGAGTGAAAAACAATAAGTTTTCACTTTTCATGTCTTCAAGACCTAAAAACCCAAATACTTGCAAAATAGGGTAAAAACACATATAAAAATGGCAAAAAACATGGAAAAATATTTATAAAAATAAGGTTAATTTGAGCTCGATCAAATATCTTCTGTAAAATGTCCCTTGGTCCCCGAATGGTAATCACAGTGGGCATTGGGGTTATACCAGGGTTTAGCCTTTGCAAAAGGCCTTGAGTATGGCAGCCTTTGTACCAGGTTCCGTTGCAATAACTGTGGAAGCAATTCAGTGTTAGTATACGGGATCGGATCAATCGATATTCCTTCAACTACCGGGTCCTTACCACCTCGTCGATTTGCTGAATTTCTTTGTTGGGCGGCTCGAGGTGCTCTTAGATGTTCGTTTTGGGGCTTTGGGAAAAAGGGCGTTTCACCTTAAATTTTAACAACCCCCAGATATCGAGTATGACAAAGGTTCTGAGGGTAGTATCCATGAGACTGATACAGATATCCGCATTCGTCAGGTTGAGGGTAATATTGTTGTCCTTGATTCCTTGGTTGGGCATTTGCTGGTCCTTTTTCATGCCCATCTTTCTTGGCGATATTTCCCCTAGCCAAATCGATTGTCTCAGCTACTGCCATCTTATGTGGGTATATTTGACAGTAGTCATTAGGTATTGACATGTTCGCCCCTACTCTTACTGGCAACCTGGGAGGATCAGGAATGAAGGGCTTGAATTCTGCAGCTGGTCTTTTTCCATGTCCCTCTTTCTTAACAATATCTTCTCTGATCAAATCGATTGTCTCAGCTGCTACTGTCCCATCTGGGTGTGGTTGACAGTGGTCGTTGGGCATATTCGTCCCTACCCCTACTGGAAACTTGGGAGGATCAGGGATGAAGGGCCTGAATCCTACAGCTGGTGGGCATGTAAAAGGCAATTCATCCATGATCTGTCGGGACATACAAAGATTAGGGTTTTCCCCATTTGACAATTCTGTACTGACTTCGGATAGGTCCCTTAAAGTGTCCTCTGTGTTCTGGATTTCATTCACTACCCCTCTCTCTTCTACCAACTGCTGCATCATTGCCGCCATCTTCTTCATATCCCATCTCAATTCTTCCTGGGCTTGCTCTACCTGCTGTAGTCTAGCTACGTATTCTTCCATTCTAGTCTGATCTGATCGTGTGAAAGGATATTCCCTGAACCGAGTTAGCCGTTATCATCTTTATTATTTACCAAGTTATTTAAGATTTTTAAAGGTGTGGAGTCCCTCCACAATTTGGTAGGAACTTCCACAAGTCAAAAGCCATGACCATTTACAATTCTGTGAATAATCAAGGCTCTTGCCTTTATGCAAATGATGCGAATGAATGTCATGACAAGTTATAAACATGAGTAATAACGTTATCCTTGAATGAAATGAGGTATGTACATGGACGAGGCATCTAAACATTTGCCATCAGACAATGGGGACAAAAGATACTTGATTAAGCTTTGAAAGAAGGCTTAATACATGATTCTCAAGAGAGATTTTTTTTCTTGAACAAAATTTCTCATTTATGATCACAATAAAGATTATCTAGCGATATCTTGGACTGGGTCCAGCGATCCGTGAAATCTGCATGAGTACCCCTTTTTGGGCTTAAATCGAGCATCTTTTATCCCGATTGTAGTTTGGCAAATCCTACAAATGCATGATGTTAAGATGAAAGGAAAGGAAAATAAGAAGACAAGGAAAAATGTTAGTGATACTTAAGAATATATATATAAGGGTAAGCAACTGATAACTAAAGAAAAGCTTGGAGAAGAAAGTGCCCCACTTGCTTTGTAAAAACATTTTTTCATAAAACTTGGCAAATATGTTGGGGCAGGTTGGTCTACTTATCGTGAGCAATGCGATTGCTCACTCTACGATCCAGTTTTGCAAAGCGAAATAGGCAAGGTAAGAAATGTTCCTTTTGTGTACCTTGGTTTATTATCATGGGATTGGCTCTACCTAGGCTGGGTATTTGGGTATTGATCGAGCTCAAATTATGCATGTTTTTATAGCTATTTTTCTATACTTTTTTGCTATTTTTATATGTGTTTTTACCCTATTTTGTTAGCATTTGTGTTTTTAGGTCTTGAAGACAAGAAAAGTGAAAACTTATTGTTTTTCACTCTTTTTGGAGCTATTTTGGAGACTTTTTACTCAACTATGGATTTAGCCATTTGGAATAAAGATTTGAAGATGCGAAGTTCGTGATTGAACATATTTTGAAGATTTGAAGATAATTGAAGAATTAATTCAAGAAGTAAAAATTGAAGATTTGGAGCTTTATTGCAAAGGATTGAAGTCAAGTCCAAAAGAAGCCCTGAAGTTGAGGATTTTTGGATTATTTATATGGGAATATACTCAGCCCATATAAACCTATAATTGGAGTTAAAATCCCAATTAATAGGCCGAATATCCAAAAGAATATCCAAATCCCGCAATAATCCCGCAGATTTGCGATATTAGCCCGGTTTCAGCGCAGTCTTCGTAGAAAGGCCACAACTTTCTGCTCAGATGTCCGTTTTAAGCCCATGAGTAGCCATTGGAAAGATAACTCCGAGCTCTACAACTTTCTTTTGAAGTACAAAGCCCAGATCTGCCATCTTCAAGCCCGAAATTCAAGTCGAAGTTGCTGCCAAATTCCAGAAAATTCCAGAAAATTCTAGAGTCCTCATCTAACTTGGAGTCTACTCTAGGATGACACCTAATCCAACTTCGAGACCAAGAAAAGGCTAAACCGTTCTACCCTATTCCTCTAGTATAAATAGCCACCTCATGTATCATAAATCACACAACTACATAATCCACAAATTTTAGATAATTCTCTTTTTCTACCTTTCTTTAGTTTTTTAGGTTTTTCTCTAGTTTTAAAAGAGGGAGAAGTCGACACCCTCTCTAGCCATAGAGGGGTGCGACGTCCCTAGGGTTTCAAGGAGGAGAAATCGTTCCTCCCCAGTCCTGTAAGTATTCTTATGCCTCTCATGGATTTTCCTAAATCCATGAGTAGCTAAATCCTTAATACTTCTGATCCTTTGGTGAATTCAATCAATTGATTATGGTGAGATTTCTATACTTATAATTTTGTGTTAAGTTCTTGATGATAGTAGTCAAAACCCTGTTATAATTTTATGATTCTGAATCTTATCTGAATAATGTGGCCACTAACAATGTAAGAGGAAGATCTATGGCTAGATCATGCTTAGAATTAATCACTCAAGTTTGATTGTATGTAGCAAATTAGGTTTGTTTAATCGCTGCTTAATGGGTATTTGTCTATCGGAGGGCGAGAAATTTCTCTTCGTATGGTTCTACTTGTAGGCATGTGTGTAAAATTAACTGTTCTTAATGCTTTGTTCTCAAGTGGTCTTTAAGCCCTAAGAAAGTAATCGATCACTGAAGGAATAATAGGGATAACTGCAGTTTTAATCGGCCTCTTATCTAAAATGCATGTTGGGAAACCTATATCAGTTGTCAGTCAAGAATAAGATGCGAAATTCACCTTTTAAATCAAGGATCCATAGTTAATTTGATTGAAGGATACCACTGGTGAAGAAGTATGCTTTATAATTATTGTTTGCTTTATTAATTTGCTTTATAATCTGCTTTAGATTTAGATTTAGATTTAGATTTGCTTTGCTTTGATTTTTAGTATAATTGTTTGCTTTATAATTGCTATTCACAATCCCCTGTTTTCTGTTTGATTTTTGGAAAAGATCTTTCTATCTTTTTATTGTTCATCACATAAACCTTCTCTGTGGGATTCGACCCCTACTTGCCCTAGCTATTCTAGTTAGTTAATTGTGGGGATTATTTTTATGGTCATAGACGACACGATCAGGTATCTACATGCTGGGTGAGGTTTTTCATAGTTCTAAAGGCTCCCAAACTGTCCTAACTAACGCCTATTTCAGGCTAGTAAGGCCTCCAATCCTCACCTATTATAGGCTCACTGGAAAGGATTCAGTCTGAGTGGAGGTGTTTCACTACAAACCCGCACGGTGACTATCGTCACACGAGGACTAGCTACTTTGCCTCCTCTTAAATGGGTTAGAGCTCCGGTATAAGCTCATGCAATGCAAATGCAAATTATTAGTGAGTGTGTGAAGGAACATACAAACTTTTACCAAACAAGCTCAACCCAAATTACTAAACTTCCCCCAGAGAAAAGAAATAAACATAGGGTTAAGCAAGATATAAACAAGATATGAATGAAGCCATTAATGACATGTATGCAAAATAAAATATATAGACATGGATAAGCAAGGAGAGTAAATAAACAAACAATTATGAGACCCTAGTTAGTTCTAAACCAGTGTTTAGTTTGACTCTCTAACTATCCCAATGGAGTCGCCAAGCTGTCGCAACGTGCGGGCCCGGGGTGACCGGACCCTGCCGTTTAACGACTTCGGGGAAAACTATTGGATTCTTATGGGAGTCGCCACTAATCTTTTTTAACCTAGGTGTGATTAGCCACCTATCCAATTATTAAGTCTAATATTAACCTAAGCTTGGCGAAGGTAATACTAAACCTAATAAAGTCTACCTAACCAGACTCTATGGTCCGGGAATCAGGTACGCGTGGGGAAGGATTAGCACCCCCACGACGCCTGTCAAAATGACGGCACTGACTGGTCTAGGACTAACTATGGGTTTCTATCATTGGTTGTTTCTTTCCTTTAAGCCTTAGTCTTTTCATGCCTGATTTTATAATCTTTGGTCTAATTTTAAGTGAATTATACCTAGCCTTAGTTAGTTCTTCGTGTTAGACCAAATTGTTACTTGTTTTTATTTAACTCTCCGGATTAGGCCAATTTTACTATTTTTTTTTGTCTCGACTTTTCTTTAGATTAGGTCACTTCATTATTTCCTTCTTTTTATTGACTCAATTTTCATAAATTAAGCCCTTTTATTGTTTTACTTAATCTTTTTTTTTTAGATTAAGTCCTTTATTGACTCCACTTAATTGCCCCGAATTAAGTTCTTTATTGACTCCACTTAATTACCCTGAATTAAATTCTTTATTAACTCTACTTAATTACCCTGAATTAAGCCCTTTATTGACTCCACTTAATTACCCTGAATTAAGTCCTTGACTCTACTTAATTACCCTGAATTAAGTCATTTTCTTTACTTAATCCCCTTGGGTTAAGTCTTTGACTGGTTTTACTTAATCATCTTTGGATTAAGTCTTTGCTGATTTTACTTAATTTCCTTGAAATTAAGTCTGTGCTTATCTTTACCTAATTTCCTTGAAATTAAGTTTGTGCTTATCTTTACCTAATTTCCTTGAAATTAAGTCTATGCTTATCTTTACCTAATTTCCTTCCTTGAAATTAAGTATGAGCTTGTCTTTTCCTAATCTCCATCATTGAAATTAAGTATGTGCTTGTCTTTACTTAATTTCCTTTAAATTAAGTTTGTGCTTGTCTTTTACCTAATTTACTTGAAATTAAGTCTATGCTTGTTTTTACCTAATTTCCTTGAAATTAAGTCTGTGCTTTGTCTTTACCTAATTTCCTTCTTTGAAATTAAGTTTGTGCTTATCTTTTACCTAATTTCCTTGAAATTAAGTCTGTGCTTTTCTTTACCTAATTTCCTTCCTTGAAATTAAGTCTGTGCTTTTCTTTACCTAATTTCCTTGAAATTAAGTCTTTGCTTGCCTTTACCTAATTTCCTTCCTTGAAATTAAGTTTGTGCTTTTCTTTACCTAGTTTCCTTGAATTGAGTCATTGACTACTGTTTTTACTGGATTTCCCTGAATTAAATGTTTTACTGCCTTTACTCAATTACCTTGAATTAAGCCTTTGTAATTTTACTTAATTTCCTTGAATTAAGTCCTTTGACAGTTGTTTTTACTTAATTTTCCCGAATTAAGTCCTTGACTGTGTTTGCCTTTCCTAATTACTCGGGATTAAGACTCTAACTGTGTTTGCTTTTCTTAATTACCAAATCAAGACCTTAACTGTGTTTGCTCTTCTTAATTCCCTGAATTAAGACTTTGACTGTGTTTACTTTTCTTAATTACCCTGAATTAAGACTTTGATTGTGTTTACTTTTTCTTAATTACCTTGAATTTAGACCTTGACTGTGTTTTCTTTTCTTAATTACCCTGAATTAAGACCTTAATTGTGTTTACTTTATGCATATGATGCATGTATTCCGGTTTAATCATATTTTACCAAGTGTTTATACGAGAGGCATTATTTGGACACCTTCCACTTGATTGGTAAGACCCCCAAAATAAATGCCTCAAGCCTAGGAAATTCGGATTAAAATGGACAAACACTGTCGACATTTCAACCGACCATTCCGTCATCAGTGTCAATTTACTTTTCTCAAATGAGCATGGCATCAATAATATTTAGGGAAATTTATCATGCATGTCATGAATGCATCATTATCTCACAAATTTGTGGATTCTTTCACCTAATTGGCTAAATAAATGACTTAATTCATTAATCAAGCTTTTAATTATGAGTTTAATTAGGGTAATTTCCGGATTCAACGGCTAAATTGAAATGAAACTAAACCTAAAGAAATTAATTTCTTCAATTCCAGGGGTACAGGACCTAATTGTAAGCGCTAACAATGTACTGGACTTAATTGCGTCAAATTAAGGATTAAATTGAAAGGGAATAGAAGGTTGTACCTGAAATTGATGACTTTCCCTTGCTTTCCATTAGTTCTGTTGCTATTTGTTTGATGTTTGGAATGCGTATTGTTTGACCATCAAATGTTTAAAGTCTTTAGAGTACGGGAATAATGCCCTGCAAGCCTTGGTCTTTTGAATGTGCTGGTTTAAACTTTGTGATTCTTTGTATCTTGGTATGTCTGAATTGATATTTACTGCTACTGAGATTAAAACTAATGATAGCATGTTGAAACTGTAAATGTCGTGCTCAAATGTGTGTGTAAAATGCAGTGTATGTGAATAAATTGCAGTGATGTAATATATGCTGAATTTATGATTGATATGAAACGAACAATGCATAAATGTTGTTGTTGCTTGCTGAACCATGCTTGATCTCCATATGCTCGAATGATTGCTCTTTCCTTTCATTTTCTGAATTTTGTTGCTGCAAATATGATGTGATCTGTTGCTTGCCATAATTTCAAGGCTATACTGATGTTTAGGGACCAGGAATTGATCCTGAATCCCTTTTCCAATTCAGCCAAAAGTAAAAAATGTCTCTCATGCTCTCATGTTGTTTCCCTTGCACATGTTCTGCTGTGAAGTTCTTTGTTAGCTTGCTTGTTTTTCCCTTCCTTTATGCTTTCTTTCCTTATTACTACCTCCACCACTCTTCTCATGCACAGCCCTACACATGAGGTCTTCTAAAAGATCTTCAATGCTCGGGTGCATGCTTGTTTGACAGCCCTCTAAATGCGTTTTTTGCTTTGTTTGATGTTGCTGCACTACCTTTGCATTCTTTTCATGCCCTTCGACCCTTTTCTTGGCTTACATCAATTAATGGTGTTTAGCCTTGAGCTTGGGGGGCAGAACTTTTTCTTTCACTCTACACTCTATTTCCTTTTGCAGGTCATTGGACACTTCTTTGAGGTTGCAATTTATCATGGCAATTATCTTTGGTCCTTTTTGTTAATATGTGAATGTAAAGACTACTTTTCGAATTTGTATTTCTATAAACCCCTTTTGTAGTTTCTAAACTATAAACTTCTGTTCATAAAATCAAACACCTTTTATTATTATGCAAAGCGGGATTTAGCCATTCATAACCCAAACAAAACCCCTATACGCAAAAGAAAAGACCAAGCAAAGGCCCAATGCGAGAAAACCCAATCGAAAGTAAGTGGAACAATTATAAGGAAAATGCAAAACATCACTTCTTCTTTTGGCTACTCTTTTAATTCGTATTTATACTTTCCAACATTTACGAATGTATCATGGACTTGTTAATTGAGCTAATCTGTAAATTGAACTAACTCTATGGTGGTTAGTAAGGACCAAACAACTTAGAGGGAATTATTCATTTTTTATTTAACATTACAAAGCTAGAACACAATCTGTCCAAGGCATATTGAACAACAAATTCGACCAGAATGCCCCTGAAGCAAAATGACCAAAATGCCCCTAGTAATTTCTTATTCTATCAAAAGGATATTAAAAACAGGTGTCTACAATCAATGACACTAATGTAGGAAGATGCCATAAAGCCTTAGGCGCATAAAGAGCTCAAAATCTCAAAGAAAAATCATTTGAAGCCAAAAGCAGCAATTTTAGAAGTCAAAAGTCAGAATTAAAGCTAAAGTAATGAAGCAGGCAGATTGGAAGAATGCTCAAGTTAAGACAAAATTTTGAAGATTTAAAGAAAACTGAAAGATGTTAGAGGGATTAATGATCTGGAGATTAGAGCGACTAGCAGCTAGAAGACAAACAGTATAGACACGCTGAAGCAATCAACGTCGTACGGACGCGCTAAAGCTGTTAACAGCTGGCGCGACTAAAAGACAAGAAAAACGGGAAAATGGTTTGAATTTCAAACCAAACGGCTAGATCGTTAGGGAGAAGTATAAATACTCAAATCTAACCATTTGAGTCCAAGTTTTGGAGTATCATTGAAGATCAAATCACTTACTCTCTCCAGAATTTCAAAATCCCTAGAATCCAAGTCTTGCTCAATATACAGTTTATTTCTTTAGCTTGGATATTTGTATTTGCGCTTAAAGTTTATACCTTTGGATTGTTCTAGGCCTGGTTGTGTGTATCTCGATCTTGTAGGATCAATTTTTACACTTTGATACTTTGTTATTTGTATTTGTTCAAGTGTGGGTTTGTACTTAGGATTGTTTTGAGTGTGGGTTTGCACTCGGTGTTAGAGCTTTGGGTTTGAAGCTTTGGGATTGTAATAGGTGTTGTGAAGACCTGGTTAATTTCACTATTTAGTGGATTTTTAAAATCCTTGGTGTGGTATCCAAGGTAGAGGACGTAGTTGTGAAAGGTCGAAACTTTATAAATCGCCGTGTCGTCAATCTTCTATCCTTTCCTCCATTGTTACTCTCTAAACTTTTCCACTATACAGTTGTTAACGTCTTTATTTCTATCTGTTACATTTTCATTTGCTTTGTGTTACTATTTATTCATCTGCTTTGCATTAGTGCCTCTAACGACATACTCTGAACTAGTGTCTTTAACACGTTTTTCAGAGAGTTCAAAATTTCGAGTAAGTGCTATTCACCCTCCTTCTAGCACATCTAAGTGGACCAACAATTAGTATTAGAGCAAGGATCTTGAGTAGATCATACTAACAGCCGCAAGAGTGATCCAAAGATGACAATTTCATCAAACCTCAACATCGCTGCTGAAGGACATTCAATCAATCGTCCTCCTCTCTTTGATGGCACTAATTACTAGTTTTGGAAATCCCGTATGATGAACTTAATTTGTGCAACCAATTAAGAGATGTGGGAAATCATACAGGAAGGACCTTGGAAGCCAACTAGGAAGATTGGAGAAGAAACTACTGACAAGCCCCGAGCTGAATGGACACAAGATGATATAAAGAAGTTTCACCTAAATTATAAATCCATTAACACCCTTCGCTGTGCACTGAACATTATTGAGTTCAATAGAGTCTCTACTTGCACTAATGCAAAAGAGTTCTGGGAGAAATTCAGAATTACTCATGAAGGTACATCATACGTCAAGCAGTCAAAGATCAGCTTGCTGTAGTATGAATATGAAACCTTCAAGATGATTCCAGATGAGACAGTGACTTCACTGATTGACAAATTCAGTAGTATCGCAAATCGACTGTGATCGGGCCAAAATTATGCATACTTTTATAGCTATTTTTCCATACTTTTTGCCACTTTTATATGTATTTTTATCCTATTTTGCAAGTATTTGTGTTTTTAGGTCTTGAAGACAAGAAAAGTGGAAACTTATTGTTTTTCACTCTTTTTGGAGCTATTTTGGTGACTTTTTATTCAATTATGGAGTTAGCCATTGGAATGAAGATTTGAAGATGCGAAGTTCGTGTTTGAAGATTATTTGAAGATATTTTGAAGAATTAAGGAGCAAAGAAGAATTATTTCAAGAAATAAGAATTGAAGATTTGGAGCTTATTTGCAAAGGATTGAAGACAAGCCCAGAAGAAGCCCGGAAGTTAAGGATTTTTGGATAATTTATATGGGATTATACTCAGCCCATATAAACCTACAATTGGAGTTAAAATCCCAATTTGTGGGCTTAATATCCAAAGGAATATCCAAATCCCGCAATTTCCCGCAGAATTGCGATTTAATCCCGATTTCAGCGGAGTCTCGGTAAAATGGCCATAACTTTCTGGTCAGATGTCCGTTTTAGCCCGTGAGTAGCCGTTGGAAAGCTAACTCCGAGATCTACAACTTTCCTTTGAAGTGAAAAGCCCAGATCTGCCATCTTCAAGCCCGAATTTGACGTCGAAGTTTCTGCAGAAATCCAGAAAATTCCAGAATCCTATTTTGACTTGGATTCTACTCTAGGATGACATCTAATCCAACTTGGAGACTAAGTCAGCCCTTAGAATGTCCTAGCCTCTTTTCCTAAGTCTAATATGAGTCTTTAGGTTATTTTTCCACTATAAATAGCCACCTCATGTAACACAAATCACATATATACAATTCTTTTTCATCTTTTTCTTAGAAAATATTCTAGTTTTCTTTCTCTCGTTTTAGGTCAAGGGTGCCGCACCCCTCTCTTTGCATAGAGAGGGGCGGCAACCCTAGGAGATTTCAAGAAGAGGATTTTGCCTTCAAGTTTTGTAAGTTTTCTTAAGCCTCTCATGGATTTATCCATGACAAGCTAAACCCTTAATACTTCTAATCCTTTGGTGAATTCTATCAATTGATTATGGTGAGATTTCTATACTTATAATTTTGTGTTAAGTTCTTGATAGATAGTAGGCAAAACCCTGTTTTATTTTATGATCTTGATAGTTATTGATTTGGATGGCCACTGATAAAGTAATTGGATAGATCTATGGCTAGATCAAGCTTAGAATTAATCACTCAAGTTTGATTGTTTGTAGCAAATCGGGTTTGTTTAATCGCTGCCTGATGGGCGTTTGTCTATCGGAGGGCGAGAAATTTCTCTTCGTATGGTTCTACTTGTAGGCATGTGTGTAAAATTAACTATACTTAATGCTTTGTTCTCAAGCGATCTTTAAGCCCTAAGAAAGTACTCGATTGCTGAAGGAATAAAAGGGATAACTGCAGCTTTAATCGGCCTCTTATCTAATATACATGTTGGATTTCCTATACCAGTTGTCAGTCAAGTATAAGATACTAAATTCACCTTTTAAATCAATGATCCATAGTTAATTTGATTGATTCATACCATCGGAGAAGAAGTATGCTTTTTAATTATTGTTTGCTTTATAATTGCTATAGATTTAGATTTAGATTTAGATTTAATTTACTTTGCTTAGTCTTTAGTTTAATTGCTTTCTTTTTAATTGATAATTTTAAATCCCCTGTTTTCTGTTTTAGAACTAATTTTTGGAAAAGATTTGTTCTTGGGAATAAAAGTTCTTCACCCTTCTCTGTGGGATCGACCCATGCTTGCTCTATCTACTTTAGTTAGGTTTTGTGGGGATTATCTTATGATTGCTGACGACATGATCAGACTGAGTCATTTGGGAAAAGTTATTCCTGAAAGTGAAAGGGTTACAACCATTCGTGAATCAAGAAATCTCAATGAAACCACTTTCGATGAGATTTGTGGATTTCTACTCACTCACGAAGTAGAGTTGAAAAGCTGTGATGATGATGAGAAAAGAAAAGCTGTTGAAAAGAAAAGTGGTCTGGCCCTGAAGGTCTTTGCCCTTAAAGATGAGATAGATAGTTTGATCATTGATGACTCTAATGAGGAGTCTGATGAAGAGACTGCTTTCTTCACCAGAAGATACGGAAAGTTTCTTGGAAAAAGAAATTGACTCTACAAGAAGAACCTCAAGAAGGATAACTTCAAGGGTGAAGCCAGCAAACAGAGCCCTATGATCTGCTACGGGTGTAGAAAACCAGGACAAATAAAGCCTGAATGTCCATTGAACAACAATGAGAATCAAAAGAAGGACAAGAAGAAAAAGAAGAAAGCAATAATGGATGGAACATGGTCTAACAGTGACTCTACTTCATCAGAAGTGCCGCTGAAGATGACATCAAAGCCAACCTCTGTCTTATGGTCAAAGAAAATGAAACTGAGGTAGTTGCTGATTCTGTTGTTTCTTTTGAAGAATTGCAGTTTGAATTTGATAGTTTATATTATGATTTTGAGAAATTGCCTGCTAAAAACAAAGCTCTTTAGAAGATGAATTCTGGATTGATGAATGATTTAGACTGTTTAAAGAAAGAACTAACAAGCATGCAAGAATCCAAGAACACTATTGAAGAAACATTAAAGCATGCAACGAAGGAAAAAGAGAAACTTGAACATGAGTTGAATGAGCTCAAGAAAGTTGACAGTAATGTCACCAAATCCTCTGGAAGCAATCGCTTCAATGGTAACAAGAACCAAAGGAACTTTAGGCCAAGAGCTATGGTATGCTATATCTATGGCAGGAGAGGCCATTAATCAAAGGGATTGGAATCAACCTAAGATCAGAAAGATCTAGGTGGCTAAAGGAACTTATGCCAAGGACCCATAGCAATATGGGTACCTAAATCTGCAAACTAAAGAATTGTGCTTGCAGGTTGAGCAGGAGCAAAATGAAGAATGTTTGAAGGCTCAACCACAAAAGTAGAAGCCATGGTATCTTGATAGCGACTGCTGTAAATACATGACCGGTGATAGAGAACAGTTCATTAGTCTCACTAAGAAGGAAGGAAAAGATGTCACCTTTGGAGATAACTCTAAAAGGGAAGTGCAAGGTGTTGGTACTATTCAAGCAAGCACAACAACCATCAAGAATATTTTGTTGGTGAAAGGTCTCAAGTACAATCTGCTCAGCATCAGCCAACTTTGTGACTAGGGACGGAGAGTCGCCTTTGACTCCAAGAGCTGCCAGGTTACTGACATCAATAAAAACAAGCTTAATTTCATCGGAAGGAGACACGGGAATGTATATATTGTTTACCTTGATGACTTGCAACTAATCAAGAATGTGTGTCTCATGGTGAATGATGCCTCAGACAGTTGGTTGTGGCAGAAGAGACTTGGTCATTGCTAAACTCATTAGTAAGGATCTTGTCTCGGGCTTACCCAAACTGAATTTTAATATTAACAAAATCTGTGAAGCATGTCAGTTTGGCAAACAGGTCAGGAGCTCCTTCAAATCCAAAAATGTAGTTTCAACAACAAGAGCGTTGGAGTTGCTACATCTAGACTTGTTTGGCCCCATTGATGTCACTGGCATGGGAGGTAAATCTTACGGTTTTGTCATAGTTGATGACTTTTCTAGGTTTAGCTGGTTTTATTTCCTTAGTCAGAAAGATGAAGCTATTGATGTTTTTGCTAATCACTGCAAAAGAGTTCAAAATGAAAAAGGCTTCACTATTATAAACGTTAGAAGTGACCATGGTGGTGAGTTTGATAGTCATGTCTTTGAGGATTTTTGCAATGAAAATGGATTTCAATATAACTTTTCTGCTCCTAGAACACCACAACAAAATGGAGTGGTGGAAAGGAAGAACAGAACTTTAAAAGACATGGCTCAAACTATGTTTTGTGAGAACAATCTTCCAAAATATTTCTGGGCTGAAGCCATCAATTTTGCTTCCTATGTTTTGAACCGTATTTCTATTAGACCTATTATTTCAAAAACACCCTATGAACTTTACAAAGGCAGAAAGCCCAATATTTCTCACTTTAAAAGTTTTGGTTGCAAATGTTTTATTCTTAACAATGGCAAACACCCCATTGGCAAATTTGATGCTCGTAGTGATGAAGCTATTTTTCTAGGGTATGCTTTGAACTCCAAAACATATAGAGTGTTTAACAAAACATCCTTAGTGTTTGAAGAGTCTATTCATGTTGTTTTTTATGAGACTGATAGTGCACCGAGAGTGCAAGATGATGGTGATGCAGGTATTAATCAGAAAAACAGGAAAGATGCGATAACCACTGCTGACACTAATGAGACAACCACTAAAGAGATCAATGAAAATCCACCCATTGAAGGTCTTCAGAGGCAAGAGCTACAGCATGAAGATCTCCCAAAGGCATGGAAATATGGAAAGAGTCATCCTCCAGATTTGATCATTGGAATTCCAAATGAAGGCATGAGAACAAGAGGAGCACTTAGAGAAGTTTATGAGTTTGCTACCTTTATATCCCAAATAGAGCCTAAAGTGTTTGAAGATGCTGAATAAGAGGAAAGTTAAATGATTGCATTGCAAGAAGAGCTGAATCAGTTCGAAAGGAATAAGGTATGGACATTAGTGCCACCACCTGAAGATCATCCTATTGTAGGCAAAAAATGGGTATTTAGGAACAAGCTTGATGAGAATGGTAGAGTTGTCAGGAACAAAGCAAGATTAGTAGAAAAGGGATACAACCAAGAAGAAGGAATTGATTACGATGAGACTTTTGCTCCAGTAGCAAGACTCGAAGCAATCAGACTTCTCTTAGCCTTTGCATGCTATATGGACATTAAGCTTTATCAAATGGATGTGAAGAGTGCCTTCCTAAATGGTCACATTCAGGAAGAAGTATATGTGGAACAGCCACCTGGCTTTGAAGACAACAAACATCCTAACTACGTGTACCAATTAAACAAGCACCAAGAGCATGGCATGAAAGGTTATCTAAATTTCTCCTGGACAAAAGGTTCACAAGGGGAAGTATAAAAACCATTCTCTTTATTTAAAAGAAAAAGTCAGATTTCCTTATTGTTCAATTTTATGTTGATGATATTATATTTGGTGCCACTAATGAAAATTTGTGCAAGTATTTTGCCAAAGAAATGCAGGGAGAATTCGAGATGAGCATGATGGGAGAATTGAATTTCTTCCTAAGACTTCAAATCAAGCAATGCTCAGATGGTATCTTCATTAACCAGTCTAAGTACACAAAGGAGATAAAGAAATTTGGCATGGAGGACTGCAAACCAATGAAGACACCAATGGCCACTGATACTAAATTAGACTCTGATGAGAAAGGTAAGATAATTGATCAGAAGCTCTATCGAGGTATGATTGGCTCCCTACTCTATCTCGCTGCTAGTAGGCCTGATATACTCTTTAGTGTTTGTCTTTGTGCACGCTTTCAATTTTGTCCAGAGGAATTTCAACTTGTT
>AWWV01016317.1:0-13418 GCA_001974805.1 Corchorus capsularis
ATCTAATCGTCAAGTGAAGCTGATTTTGGAGAAAACAGCAACGTCCAAAGAAAAGATTGGAGTATGCGACTAGGAGATGTTTTATGGGCCTATCGTACAGCTTATAAGACACCTCTAGGTATGTCCCCGTACAGAATTGTGTTTGGAAAACCATGTCATTTACCTGTGGAATTAGAACACAAAGCATGGTGGGCAGTTAAGCAATGCAATCTTAACTTTGACAAGGCTGGAATTCAAAGGATGTTACAATTGCAAGAACTTGAGGAAATTAGGAATGAAGCCTATGAGAATGCAAGAATTTACAAGGAAAAGACTAAAGCTCTGCATGATCAAAGGATATTAAGAAGAACATTTCATGAAGGTCAGAAGGTTTTGTTATTTACAAGTTCGATCAAACATCATGGAAAATTAAAATCCAAATGGGGAGGACCTTACGAGATAATACAAGTTTACCCTAATGGATCAGTGGAAATTATTAATCCAGTCAAAGGGAATTCATTTAAAGTTAATGGGCAAAGACTCAAGCCTTACTTCGAGCCATTGACAATAGCCTTAATTGAAGAAATTGAATTGGAGGATCCCATTTATCTTCCAATTTAAGGTCGAAGAAAGGAAGAGTCAAGCTAATGACTTTAAACAAGCGCTTATTGGGAGGCAACCCAATTTTGATTTTAATTTTTGTTTTATGAATTTTTATCCAAGGAATAAAAAGTACCAAGCCATAGACCATGCATGACCGGTCGAAACCCGGAGAGTTAGCATGCATGGCCGGTCATAGCTTGGCTATGCCGCACAACACCAAGCCTTGACCCGGCTAAGGCTCGACATCACCGCGCCATCGCCAGGCCAAGCTCGGTACCGCACCAAGCATGACCCGTACATCACCGAGCCATGCCATGTACTCCACCCGGCCAGCACCGGACATCACCGAGATAGCACCAGCCATGACGCGCCCTAGCCTGCGCGATGCCAGCCACAACGGGCCAAGCCCGAGACAGCACCAGCAGCAGTAGCCGCTCCGCTCCGCTCCATGCCGAGACAGCACCAGCCGCAGCAGCCCGCGTCCCGCGCTAACGCCAGGACCTGCTCTGCCTTGAACCGAGCCATGCCGGCCATGTCCCGCTTGCACTAGGACAATGCCGCGCCAAACCCGGAACTAAGGAGGATGCCATGCATGTGCCGCGCCATCTACATGCAAAGTGTGTTAGGATTTTAATTTCCTATATTGACTAGGAAATTGAGTTCCTAATTGATTTCTTAAGCCAACACCTTTTCCATATAGGTAAAGTACTCCCAAACAAGGTATGTTTCTTACTTTTTACTCTAACTAAAACCTCTTAGGACTAGAATTTGATCACTATATAAAGACACATCTATTTCTCTTTATTCATCAAATCACAAGAAGCAATATTTGAGAATTTTAAAATTCGGCTAAGAAGCAAATTTTTGAGCAAGGCCGATTAGAAGAGAAGTCGACTAGAGCAAAGTCGACTTCATAAGAGGCAAGTCGATAAGGAAGTCGACTTTTGGAAGCAAAATTGATTGAGCAAGTCGATTTGGCTATTCTCCTCAATTTTAGAAGAAGTCGACAACCCTTTTTCAATTAAAGATGTCGATGATGTTAGCAACAACAACTAAGGATTTTGAAGTTCAATTCAAGAAGTTTAAGGATCAATTTTATCGAATTGGAGCTTCTCAACTTGGTCCAAAATTTCAAGGAAGTTTTATTCGCCAAGATTGCCATGAACTCTTGAGCCTGATTTCGTTGCTACCTAAGGATGAAATTGAGGCTAAGCCCGGTTTCAAAGCTAGGATGATTTATCAATTTCTTTGGGACAAAGCTAACAAGTCGCATGAAGCTATTTTAAGATCAAAGGAAAGAGCTGAGAAAGAATTTGCAAAGCGTTTCCATCCCTATGGAAATCGATTCTCTCAACCAAGGAATTTCAATAGGAGAATTCGACCTCATGTTGCACCTTGGAGTAAGCCTTTTCCTATGCCAAAGATTGATGGATATCACACCAAGCCCTATAGGCCACCCTATAGACTTCCTATGCGATGTGCCCCTTTTCCTCAACGGTTTCATGACCCTTTTTATGCTTCTTCATCTAATCAACCAAGAACTGCACCTGTTGCTACTGTTTTTACCTTGGAAGAATTAAAGGATAAACCCTCAATTTCAATTGGACCAAGAGATCCATTATATAAGGAAGATCAAGGTGAAGATGATATTGTGATAATTGCTTCTGCTACTGAATCAAGTGATGCTTCTAGTGATGAGAATAAGGAAGGAAAAGAGGAGGAGAATCGAGAGAAGGAAAATAAGGAGGAATTTCATCCTTTCCTTGCTCAATTTAAGGACTTAAGTGATCAAGTTGCTAGCTTAAGAGAGGATTTTGATACTATAATTGGGAATTTGGAAAACCTCTTCAATTTATTGGAGAAGGCTATTCCTAAACCAATTTAGGTTTTAAAATTAAGATTTTAATTTAGGATTTTATTTTTAAGCATCTTAGGTTTAGTTATTTAGTTTATGCTTTATCTTTAATTTTCTTTATTTTATGTCTTTATTTTTCAAGTTTCATTAATAAACTATCTAGTTTTATATGCCTATCACTTTAATTTTTATTGTCTTTTTATTCTTTATTTTTTTTAATATTTTGCATGCTTTGATTTTATGATTGCTTTTACATTGAGGACAATGTGAATTTTAAGTGTGGGGGGTGAATACTCGATTAAATTATTGATTGATTATTGAGTCATATGATAGTCTTTTGCATGAGAATGTAGGATAAAAATATGATTGTTTTGAATCGTCTATTTTCTCCAATTTTTGAAAAGATTTTTTTTCGAAAAAATTGATTTTTGAAATTGAAAATTTTGATGATTTTTCAAACTCTTTGATTTTTCAAGAATATATTGAATGATTGATTTGATTATGATTGATGAATGATTAAGAATTTTTAATGATGCTTTATTCTTTGATTGATTTATAGTAAGAAGTTTTGATTTCTTAGAATTAGGTATAATTGAAGTTTGTGATATGATCTTATTATTCAATGCTTTCATGATTATCTATTTCTAGAACTTGTATTGAATTTTGATTGAAGTTACAATTAAGAAAGCATGCTATAGATTTGTCAAGAATAAGTGTGGGGGACTATCTATATAAAGGGCAATTAAAACCGTTTTCATAAAGAAGTGATTTATTGCAAGAGGAGAAGAGATATTTTCTAGTAAAAAAAAAAAAAAAAAAAAAAAAAAAAAAAACATCCATTGTTGTCACTCTTCTCTTTAAACAAAAGGAGTTAGTAACCCTTGGGAAGAGGATAAGAGGCATGGATCAACAGAAATATTGTCCCTCTAGAGTGCTAGTAGCCTCAAAATAAAAATAAAGGGAGTTAGTAACCCCTAAGCATAAACACTTCAGAGGTTAGTAACCTCAGTTTTCTAAAAAACAATTACCCTTGAAAAACTATTATAACCCACATGAATCCTTGGTTTGTTTATGACATTGTAATCTTTTGAGTAATGGAGAGAAAGATGAATATACAAGCTTATAGAGAGAAGTAGTTATAAAAGTAAGGGATGGTAAGTAATTAGAGCTACTTTGATTATGGCTACTTAAGAATGATAATGCTTGCTATTGATTGATCTCTGGATTAAGTATTATTGATGTTCTTTGCTATTTTGATTTCATGATTAAATTGATTCTTTGATATATGAATGAAGTCAAATTGATCTTTTGAAAATTTTGATTTTTGATTAACTTACATTGATTTTGCTAAGGGACTAGCAAAGTTCAAGTGTGGGGGAAATATGATCGAGCTCAAATTATGCATATTTTTATAGCTATTTTTCTATACTTTTTACTACTTTTATATGCATTTATACCTTATTTTCTAAGTATTTGTGTTTTTAGTCTTTATGAGATGTGAAATTGAGAATTTGCTTATTTTCACTACTTTTGGAGCTATTTTGATTACTTTTTACACAGATATTAGCAAAGTAATTTTGAGTATAGATTTGGAGATGCAAAGTTCGTGTTTGAAGATTTCTTGAAGATAATTTGAAGATTTGAAGATCATTGAAGAATTATTTCAAGGAGCAAGAATTGAAGATTGGAGCTAAAATTACAAAGGATTGAAGCCAAGCCCAGAAGAAGCCCTGAAGCTAAGGAATTTTGGATTATTTATATGGGAATATACTTAGCCCATATAAACCTATAATTGGAGTTAAAATCCCAATTTGTAGGCCCAATATCCAAAAGAATATCCAAATCCCGCATTAATCCCGTAGATTTGCGATATAAGCCCGTTTTCAGCGCAGTCTCGGTAGAAAGGCCATAACTTTCTTCTCAGAAGTCCGTTTTAAGCCCATGAGTACTCGTTGGAAAGCTAACTCCGAGCTCTACAATTTTGCTTTGAAGTCTGAAGCCCAATTCTGCCGATTTCAAGCCCGAATCTGCCAGTGAAGTTTCTGCAGAAATCCAGAAAATTCCAGAATCCTATTTTGACTTGGATTCTATTCTAGGATGACACCTAATCCTACTTGGAGTCCAAGACAGTCCTAAACCGCCCTACCCTTGTTTCTCCACTATAAATAGCCACCTTAGGTCTAGATTTTGTAAGTAATTTTATTCTTCATAAGATATATTGTTTAGTTGAAGGTTTGGAGGAGAAAAACCCTAGGAGCCACCGCCCCTCTCTCTTCCTCCTCTATAGATAAGTTCTTTTCTTCTTATTTGTGGATGATCACACAATTTATGAGTGAGTAATCTTTTCTTTTCTCCAATGTAGAATTTAATTGATCTCTTGACTAATTCCATGGTGAGATTTTATGCTTTTATATGAGAATTTATTTGAGTATTTCTTGGATCTCTGTATGAATTCTATGTTGCTTGTTTTGATTGATTGGGTCGACACTTTCATGATAAATTGAGTTAGCATTAGCTAGATTAGGTTGTGAATTAATCACTCCAGCTTAATTTTATGTAGCGATTGGATGTGAATTAATCCTCCATCCAAGAGAGAAAAGAATCAATGGGCGAGAAATTTCTCATTGTGTTTGTTATTAAATTACTTGTTCTTCATGCTTTATTCCTAAGTGATCTCTAAGCCCTAAGAAAGTAATTGATTGCTGAAAGAGTAAAAGGGATAGATTGACTTTAGTCGGTAGTCTAATCTAATTAAGGTAATTTAGGTTAAGTCCGACAAGCTATTCAAGGTTCTCATAATCTTTAGATATCGATGATCCATGTTATTGTTGTCAAGAGGGATATTAATTCTATGTTGGAGGTTGTTTCTATTTAATTGTTATTTTCGATATTATTCACTGCTTTTGATTAATTGTTTTCTTTTATTTTCTTGATTGCTTTCGTAGTTAATTTACTTAGTTAAGATTTAATTTTAATTCTTCTTTAAATTCTCTTTATTAATTTGTTTTGTTTGAGAAAAGGAAGAGCCGTTCTCTCTGTGGGATCGACCCCAACTTGCCCTAGCTAGTTTAGTTAGTAATTGTTGGGATAATTATTTATTTTATGGTCATTGACGACACGATCACTTGTTGAACCTCAATATCACCATTCTTGATACGAATCTAGTTGTATATCGGTCCAAATCCACCTTAGAGACCCGCCTAAGATCAACTTGAATCACCAAACTTCTAGATGAGTATGTCGACAATCTTCACTTGAAAAATACTCCTTCGTTTCTCTACCATAGACCCTCAATTCGACCTGCAAATGAACACCTAAGATCACAAGATTCACAAACAATTAAGCAATCACAACCTAATTGTTTGCTAGGACTCTACAAGATTGAAGAACCCTAAGTTTGCTGAAACTAGAACAATGAAGCTAAGATAATCAATTTAGGAAAATAATCCTCAACTTTATTAATCAACTCAACTTATGCTTTCAAGAGATAAAAGAGCCCTTATATAAGGGAGGGGTTGGCGCCAGGGGCAGACCCAGGAAATTTTTGAAGGGGGGGCGAAGAAGTAGATTGAATTTTTTTTTGAATAAATATAGAATACTTTTGTTAAATAAAGTGTACAACACAAAAATAATATAAATATAAATCCAAGATACAATTGTTGTTGTGATCAACTTATAAATTTGATGCTTTGTAAATCATGCTTGAATGCTTTACTTTTATTTGTTTCTCTTGAAACTTTTAAAAAGAGAAAAAAATACTTATGGTACGATATGCTTAGGGTTATGACTACTTATAATGCAACAATTTTTTTGGCATCATAATATATATGCAACAATTTAATCCTTCTGATTTTTGTAAAAGGATAATTTTAATCATATATATGAGGATTCCAACTTATTGTAATAGGAACAAATTAAAGTATAACTTTCTTTAACATATCAAATATTGGATTCGGGTCTTAATAAATTACTTTTATTTTATCCATTAAAATTTAAATTGGGCCAAAATAAGTTACTTTTATCTAAAAGTTATACAAATACATGGTCCATGTAACTCATATATAGAAATATAAGGAAATTTGGAATGGGCACGTTTAATTTTAGGGGGGGCCACATTGAGAAAAAAAATTTAGGGGGGACATGGTATAATAATCCCACCCCTATTTGGGGTTTGCAATATTTTAGGGGGGACGATGGCCCCTGCCTGCCCCCCTATAGTTACGCCCCTGGTTGGCGCATAACATACCAACTCCTAATCCTATAAGGGCAGTTTACATAGAATAATCTAGAAACTATCCTAAATTACAACCAATAGGAAAATAGATGAGGATTGGACTTTAATTAAACAAGGCCCAACCCTAATCAAGGTCCAAACTAAATAATTAACTAAACTAAGATAGAATATAGGCCCATGAGGCCGAATTACACAACTTAAGAACTAATGATCATCGATTTCAAGTAAGGTGAATATCTTGGAATCGATGGGAATATTCTTGGTGATGTCGACTTCAATGGTCTCCAATTGTTCTTCAATGGACTCCAAACCTCCAAGATGAGATCTAACAAAGCCCAATAAAGCTTCCTTGAACCTTTTAGCCCGAGCCCTTGTCATTGGACCTTGCGGAATGGCTAAAGAATCAAATGGCCAGTTTTGCCCGGATGGCCCATGCGATGGTTGGTTGTGGCCGGTTGGCGCCTCATGCGTTGGCCGGTTGTGGCCGGTTGCTCCATGCGATGTCGCATGCGATGTCCGGTCGAGTGGCCGGTCATGTGGCCGGTGTGGCGCGGCTTCTCCAAGCGATGGCCGGTCACATGCGATGCTTCCAACTCCATGCTCCTCCAAGCTTGCATTCTTGACATCTCCATGTAAATCCAAGACATGATCTTCATTAGCTCCAATGTGCTCTTCTAAGCCATGATAAGCCCTTGGTGCATCATCCCCTCTCCCTTGAAAAGGATTTGTCCTCAAATCTGCATCACTATCAAACAAGGATAAGTCTGAAACATTAAAAGTAGCACTTACATTGCCATATTCACTTGGAAGATCTAGCTTGTAGGCGTTGTTGTTGATCCTTTCCAAGACTTGGAATGGACCATCTCCTCGAGGTAAGAGCTTAGACTTCCTCTTTTCTGGGAACCTCTCCTTCCTTAGATGCAACCAAACCCAATCTCCGGGTTCAAAGATGATCTCTTTGCGCCCCTTGTTAGCAATCTTCATGTAGTGTTGTGTTTTCTTCTCAATTTGAGCTCGAACCCTAGCATGAAGTTCCCTAGCATAATCGACCTTCCTTTGTCCATCCATGTCGACTTGCACACTCAAAGGTAAACTTAACAAATCCAATGGGGTTAAAGGATTAAAGCCATACACAATTTCAATTTGTGAATGTCTAGTAGTACTATGTATGCTTCTATTATATGCAAATTCGACATGAGGTTGACAATCCTCCCAAGTTCTTAAGTTCTTCTTAATTAATGCCCTAAGCAAAGTAGATAAAGTCCTATTAACGACTTCTGTTTGACCATCGGTTTGAGAATGACAAGTAGTAGAAAACAACAACTTAGTACCTAACTTAGCCCACAAAGTTCTCCAAAAGTGACTTAAGAACTTAGCATCTCTATCACTCACAATCGTCCTAGGCATTCCATGTAGTCTAACAATTTCCTCAAAGAACAAATTAGATACATTAATGGCATCATCCGTTTTAGTACAAGCAATAAAGTGTGACATCTTAGAAAACCTATCAACAACCACAAAGATAGAATCTTTACTAGAACGAGGTAATCCTAACACAAATTCCATACTAACATGAATCCATGTTTCATGAGGAATAGGCAAAGGAGTATACAATCCATGAGGTTTAGAAGTAGATTTAGCTTGCAAATAAACAATACAACTAGCAATTTACTTCCCCACATCATGTCGCATCTTAGGCCAAAAGAAGTGTTCATGCAATATGTCATATGTTCTATCAACTCCAAAGTGACCCATTAATCCCCCTTCATGCGATTCCCTCAAGAGCAAGATGCGCAAAGAACAAGAAGGCACACACAATCTAGATTCTTTAAACAAAAATCCATCATGCTTATAACACTTTCCAAATCCAGAATTTTCACATGCTTTAAATATTTCACCAAAATAAACATCACTAGCATAAAATTCCTTAATATACTCAAAACCATGAAACTTAGAATCAAGCATGGAAAGTAAGACATACCTCCTTGATAAAGCATCGGCTACAACATTCTTCTTACCTTGTTTGTATCGCACAACATAAGGAAAGCTCTCTATGAACTCACTCCACTTAGCATGTCTTTTGTTCAACTTTTGTTGGCCTCTTAAATACTTCAAGCTCTCATGATCCGTATGAATCACAAATTCCTTAGGCCAAAGGTAGTGTTGCTAGGTTTGCAACGCCCTCACAAGAGCATACAACTCTTTGTCATAGGTTGGATAATTCAATGCAGCCCGATTCAATTTCTCACTAAAGTATGCGACGAGCATCCCACCTTGCATTAAAACAGCGCCAATTCAAACCCCCGATGCATCACATTCAATCTCAAAAGTATTGTTAAAGTTAGGTAAAACAAGCAAAGGAGCATTAGTTAGTTTTTCCTTCAAGGTCTCAAATGCTTCTTGTTGTTCTTTTTCCCACTTGAATGGTGCATTCTTTTTCATCACAGTTGTAATAGGGGCGGCTAAGGTGCTAAAGTCCTTAACAAACCTGCTATAGAATCCGGCTAGTCCATGAAAAGAACTCACTTGACCAACTTTGGTGGGGGTTGGCCAATCTTTGATTGCCTTGATCTTTTCCTCATCAACCTCTATACCTTGCGATGACACCACAAAACCAAGAAAAACAAGCTTGTTTGTGCAAAAGGTGCACTTCTTAAGGTTAGCATACAATTTCTCAACCCTAAGTACATCTAACACACAACGCAAGTGCTTTACATGCTCATCTAGGTTTCGGCTATACACAAGTATATCATCGAAATAAACAACAACAAACTTACTAATAAAAGCTCTTAAAACATGATTCATTAATCGCATGAATGTACTAGGTGCATTCGTCAATCCAAAAGGCATAACTAACCATTCGTACAACCCTAACTTAGTTTTAAAGGCAGTTTTCCATTCATCACCCTCTTTCATGCGAACTTGATGATAGCCACTCTTAAGAGCAATCTTAGAAAATAAGCAAGCACCATGCAATTCATCTAGCATATCATATAATCTAGGAATAGGGTGGCGATACTTTACCGTTATGTTGTTTATTGCTCTACAATCAACACACATTCTGCAAGTTCCATCCTTCTTAGGAACTAGCAAAACAGGAACTGCACATGGAGAAAGGCTTTCACGCACAAAACCTTTTTGAAGTAGCTCACCAACTTGGTTCTCCAATTCCTTTGTTTCTTCAGGATTTGTCTTATAAGCTGGCTTATTTGGTATTTGCGCCCCAGGGATGAAGTCAATTTGATGTTCAATCCCCCTAATTGGTGGTAAACCACTAGGAATCTCCTCAGGAAACACATCTACATAATCACTTAAAAGAGAAACAATGTTGCTTGGAAGCTCGCTTTCCAAGTGGTTAGTGCTTACAAGTGTATATTTAAGCAAAAGCAAGATCAAAATAGAATTATCATTCAAAGCTTCTTTAATCTCACTCTTAGTAGCTAACATACACTCCTTATTAACTTTCTTAGAACTAGCATGCTTTTCAACTAAATTGCAATTCAAATCTTAATTAGCATGATTAGTCTTTTCTTTAGCCCTAAATTCCGAATCTAACCTAGCAAAATCCTCTTTCAATTTTAATTGATCCTTTAAAGCTTCTTGAGGTCATAACGGAATAAAAGTAAAAGGCTTTTTACCACACATGAGAGTATATTGGTTCGTCTCACCATCATGTTGGACTTTGTTGTCATATTGCCATGGTCGACCAAGTAGTACATGGCATGCTTGCATGGGTAAGATATCGCACAATACATCTCCTTTGTACCTACCCAAACAAAGAGAAACTAAAACTTGTTTGTTAACCCTAATTTCCTCCTTATCGTTCATCCAACCTGAGCTATAGGGTTTAGGGTGTTTTCTAGTGGGTAATTGCATCTCCTTCACCAAGTACACACTAGCTATGTTTGAACAACTCCCACCATCGATAATCACGCTACTAGGCTTCCCATTCGCATACATCCTAGTATGAAACAAGTTCTCTCTTTGATTGTTCACATCTTCTTTGCATACATAAGCACTCAAAGTTCTCCTGGCAACCAAACTTTTAAGTGCAAAACCGACACCATCATCACTATCATCATGTGCATCTCCTTCATCATCTCCATCACCACTAGATCCTAGAGTAAACTCTTCATCTTCACTTTCGATTTCTCCTTGTTCATTCATGAACATCACTTTCTTGTTAACACAATCTTTAGCATAGTGTCCAAAGCCTTGACACTTGAAACACTTGACAAGATTCTTTGAAGATGAGCTTGATGAAGATTTAGAATCGGTTTTAGGGGTAGCTCCCTTTTGCGCCAATTCCTTCTCTTTGTTGGATGATTTCTCGTCTTTCTTGATTGGAGTTTTACATGAGCTTGATGATGATGTAAAGCTTTTTTTATTCCTCTTTACTTGACTTTCGGCCTTCAAAGCATGTTAAAGCAATTCCTCAACATCATAGTGTTGTTGCTTCTCCACAATATCATGAATTTCTCTATTCAACCCCGCCATAAACCTAGCTATAATAGCTTGTGGAGCTTCATCAACCTCGGCCCTAGACATTAACAACATCATCTCGGAGTAGTATTCATCAACACTCCTTGTTCCTTGCCTCAAAGATTGCAACTCTTGGTAGAGACCATTAGTGTAAAAGCTTGGAACAAACCTCTTCCTCATAAAGCTCTTTAACAACAACCATGTATCAATAGGTCTTTCCAAATTTCTTCTTCTTGCTTGCACTAATTGATTCCACCAATTTAAAGCATTCTCCGTGAATTCAAGTGATACGAATCTAGTTGTATTAGATTCAAATCCAACCTTTGAATATCCACCAAAGTCGACTTGAACTTCTTCAACTCCTAGACTTGTATGTCGATGATCTTCACAAAGCTATCCCTCCTCTTTCGTCGGCCTTAAGCTCTCAATTAGACCTGCAATTGAATTCTCAAGATCACAAGATTCACAAACAACTAAGTTATCTCAACCTAATTGCTTGCTAGGACTCTACAAGATGAAGAACCCTAAGTTTGCTCAAACTAGAACAATGAAGCCAAAGAAATCGATATGGGTATAAACCTCTCAACTTTATTGATTAACTTAGCTTATGTTTACAAGAGGGGGATGGTCCCTTTATATAGTAGTAGGGGACGCATAACCCTTCTCCTAAATCTAAAAGGAAAACATTACCTAAAGGAAGGAACAAGGAAATAGCCTACTCCTTGTCCTACTAGGAAAAGTAAATACATAACTTAATTAAGCAAGGACTGGACTTAGTCAAACAAGGCCCAACCCAATGTCTTCTAGACTAAATAAATAACTAATCTAAGATAGAATAAAGGCCCAATGGCCGAATTACACAATATTAAGCCGAATGCTCATCGATGGATAACATGGTGCACAACATGGAATCGTTTGGAATATTCCTTCTTGTGTGATCTTCAAATCGGCCCAATGAGTCTTCAATGGTCTTCAATTCTTCAAGATGAGATCTTATAAAGCCCACCAAAGCTTCCTTAAACCTTTTAGCCCGAGCCCTTGTGATTGGACCCAACGGCATAGACAAAGGGTCGCGTGGCCGGTTGTGGCCGGGCATGGCCGAGTCGTTTGGCCGGTTGTAGCCGGCCATGTCCATGTCGCGTGGCCGGTGATGGTCGGACATGTCCATGTCGCGTGGCCGGTCTTGTGGCCGGTGTTGCGCGGCTTCTCCAAGCGATGGCCGGTCACTTGTGCCTCCATCTCCATGCTCCTCCAAGCTAGCATCGATGACATCTTCATGATCTCCATTGGCTCCAATGTGTTCTTCTAAGCCATGATAAGCCCTTGGCGCATCATCCCCTCTCCCTTGAAAAGGATTTGTCCTCAAATCTGCATCACTATCAAACAAGGATAAGTCTGAAACATTAAAAGTAGCACTTACATTGCCATATTCACTAGGAAGATCTAGCTTGTAGGCGTTGTTGTTGATCCTCTCCAAGACTTGGAATGGACCATCTCCACGAGGTAAGAGCTTAGACTTTCTCTTTTCAGGAAACCTCTCCTTCCTTAGATGCAACCAAACCCAATCCCCGGGTTCAAAGATGACTTCCTTGCGCCCTTTGTTAGCGTTCTTCATGTAGTGTTGTGTCTTCTTCTCAATTTGAGCTCGAACCCTAGCATGAAGTTCTCTAACATAATCGGCCTTCCTTTGTCCATCCATGTCGACTTGCACTTTCAAAGGTAAACTCAACAAATCCAATGGGTTAAAGGATTAAAGCCATACACAGTTTCAAAAGGTGAATATCCAGTGGTGCTATGTATGCTTCTATTGTATGCAAATTCGACATCAGGTAGACAATCCACCCAAGTTCTTAAGTTCTTTTTAATTAAGGTCCTAAGCAAAGTCGACAAAGTCCTATTAACTACCTCGGTTTGACCATCGGTTTCAGGATGACAAGTAGTAGAAAATAACAACTTAGTTCCTAACTTAGCCCATAAAGTTCTCCAAAAGTGACTTAAGAACTTAGCATCTCTATCACTTACAATCGTCCTAGGCATTCCATGTAGTCTAACAATTTCCTTAAAGAACAAATTAGCTACATTAATGGCATCATCCGTTTTAGTACATGCAATAAAGTGAGCCATCTTAGAAAACCTATCAACAACCACAAAGATAGAATCTTTACCTCTCCTAGAACGAGGTAAACCTAACACAAAGTCCATGCTAATATGAGTCCATGGTTCATGAGGAATAGGCAAAGGAGTATACAATCCATGCGGTTTAGA
>AWWV01016320.1:0-10451 GCA_001974805.1 Corchorus capsularis
CATGACTTTCTTGTTAACGCAATCTCTTGCAAAGTGTCCATATCCTTGACACTTGAAACACTTTACATAGTTCTTAGAAAATGAACTTGATGAAGATTTAGCATCGGTTTTAGGGGTCACAACCTTTTGCGCAGACTCCTTTTCCTTTGATGATTTGTCATCCTTCTTGATTGGAGTTTTCCATGAGCTTGATGATGATGATGTAAAGCTCTTCTTATTCCTTTTTACTTGGCTTTCGGCCTTCAAAGCATGTTGAAGCAACTCCTCAACCTCATAGTGTTGTTGCATCTCCACAATATGATGAATTTCTCTATTCAATCCCGTCAAGAATCTAGCTATAGTAGCTTGTGGAGCTTCATCGATCTCACCCCTTGACATCAACAACATCATCTCGGAGTAGTATTCATCAACACTCCTAGTTCCTTGCCTTAGGATTGCAACTCTTGGTAGAGACCATTAGTGTAAAAGCTTGGAACAAACCTCTTCCTCATATAACTCTTTAGACCTAACCAAGTGTTGATTGGCCTTTCCAAGTTTCTTCTTCTTGTTTGCACCAATTGTGATACGCCAAGGGCTTATCATGGCTTAGAAGGACACATTGGAGCCAATGAAGATCATGGAGATGTCATCGATGCTAGCTTGGAGGAGCATGGAGATGGAAGTACAAGTGACCGGCCATACGACATGGAGATGCCCGGCCATCACCGGCCATGCCCGGACACATGACTCGGACATGCACGGCCACAACCGGCCACATGATCCTTTGTCTATGCTGTTGGGTCCAATCACAAGGGCTCGGGCTAAACTGTTTAAGGAAGCTTTGGTGGGCTTTATAAGATCTCATCTTGAAGAATTAAAGACCATTGAAGACTCATTGGGCCTATTTGAAGATCACACAACAAGGAATATTCCAAACGATTCCATGTTGTGCACCATGTTATCCATCGATGAGCATTAGGCTTAATATTATGTAATTCGGCCATTGAGCCTTTATTCTATCTTAGATTAGTTATTTATTTAGTCTAGAAGACATTGGGTTGGGCCTTGTTTGACTAAGTCCAATCCTTGCTTAATTATGTAATGTTATTTACTTTTCCTAGTAGGACAAGGAGTAGGCTATTTCCTTGTTCCTTCCTTTATGTAATGTTTTCCTTTTAGCTTTAGGAGAAGGGTTATGCGTCCCCTACTACTATATAAAGGGACCATCCCCCTCTTGTAAACATAAGTTGACTTGATTAATAAAGTTGAGGATTATTTTCCCAAATTGATCATCTTAGCTTCATTGTTCTAGTTTGAGCAAACTTAGGGTTCTTCATCTTGTAGAGTCCTAGCAAGCAATTAGGTTGAGATAACTTAGTTGTTTGTGAATCTTGTGTTCTTGAGAATTCAATTGCAGGTCTAATTGAGTGCTTAAGGCCGACGAAAGAGGAGGGATAGCTTTGTGAAGATCATCGACATACAAGTCTAGGGGTTGAAGAAGTTCAAGTCGACTTTGGTGGATATTCAAAGGTTGGATTTGAATCTAATACAACTAGATTCGTATCAAATTGATTCCACCAATTTAAAGCATTCTCCGTGAATTCAAGAGTAGCAATTTATACCTTCTTTGGCTCGGCATGAGGATAGTAATCAAAATACATATCCAATTTCGACTCCCACTCCAAGTAATCGGATGGAGACCCTCTCCCATTAAATTTAAGAATTTTGTACTTGACGTTGTCTTTAGGCTCCTCTCTCTCAATTCCTCTCCTAGGCCGCATGTTTTCATTGTGAGCTAGCCCACCAAGTTCTTGTTGCCTTAGTCTCTCCATGGGATCGATTCTAGCAATTTGCCTCGGTGGTGGAGGATGATCCTCTTCATTGTTGCGTGCGACATTAGCTCTTTGAGGTGGTTGAGCTTGTTGATGTTGGCCATCTCTTACTTGTTGGCTTCATTGGCCAAGGTATAGAACTTAGTGTTCATATTGTCAAAACGTTGCATTAGAGCTTGCAACATAGCAGCCACGTTTGGTTGCTCTTGTTCTTCTTCCATTATACCTACAAAAAGAACAAAGATTAGTGGTAAAAATCCTCACAAGTGTGTGTGTGCTTATACCTTTGACTTGTGCTCTCGTGTTTCTACTCAAGTCCTATGGATTGGCGGTCCACTACTCTCTTAATGATCTCACAAGATTTGCCTTTTACTAGCTTCAATAGGCCTAATAAGAGCAACTCCTAGAGCACGCCTTTCTTCTCGTGACTTGCTTGAAGAACAAACAATTAATAGCAAACCAAACCACTTAATGCAGGCTCCTTATGTCGAAATTCTTCTCCAAAGTTGCTGCACAAAAACTCAATTCAAGAACAAATCACAATATCAAATCGGTTAGCATAAACCCTAGTACCACTTGTCTCCTATTTTGTACCACTTGAATCCAATAGGGTTTGTAACCTGAAATTCTTCAAATCAAATTACAATTAACAGCAAAAGCAATCCAAGGATCCCAATTCACAATCGATTAGAGTTATTGCAACTAATTAGATCAATTGCACAAGAAAACCCTAATCCCCAAATTTCCCAAACTAAGAACCCTAGTTCCTGAAAAATATCAATAACATCACAGATTTTTTTGATTTTTTTCAATATTTTTCCCAGAAAGATCACACCAAAATAAGTCTAAAGCTAAAATTTCACAGCTTTCCGAGCTTAAACGAATCCAGAACAAAAATTACAAGTTTCTGGTCGAAAATTTTTTTATTTTATTTTATATAACTACTAGTTATGAGGGACTCAAATCTGAAATTTCAAAGAAAAACGATGTAAGATGAATCGGCTATAAATTTTCAAAGTTTCTGATTTTTTTGAATTTTCAAGAAGGGTGGTGCGATGAGTGTGTGGGTGAAATCGATGGGATGAATGATGATGAATAAAAGATAGATTTACCGATTGAAGATGATAAACCTAAGCTCTGATTACCAATTGATACGAATCTAGTTGTAATTGGTCCAAATCCACCTTAGAGACCCGCCTAAGATCAACTTGAATCACCAAACTTCTAGATGTGTATGTCGACAATCTTCACTTGATAAATCTTCCTTCGTTCGTCGGCCTTAGACCTCCAAGTCGACCTGCACTTGAACACCTAAGATCACAAGATTCACAAACAACCAAGCAATCACAACTTAATTGTTTGCTAGGACTCTACAAGATTGAAGAACCCTAAGTTTGCTCAAATTAGAACAATGAAGCCAAAGAAATCGATTTGGGTATAAACCTCTCAACTTTATTGATTAACTTGACTTGTGTTTACAAAAGGGGGATGGTCCCTTTATATAATAGTAGGGGACGCATAACCCTTCTCCTAAAACTAAAAGGAAAACATTACATAAAAGAAGGAAGAAGGAAATAGCCTACTCCTTGTCCTACTAGGAAAAGTAAATAACATTAAGCAAGGATTGGACTTAGTCAAACAAGGCTGATACGAATCTAGTTGTATTAGATTCAAATCCAACCTTTGAATATCCACCAAAGTCGACTTGAACTTCTTCAACTCCTAGACTTGTATGTCGATGATCTTCACAAAGCTATCCCTCCTCTTTCGTCGGCCTTAAGCACTCAACTAGACCTGCAATTGAATTCTCAAGATCAGAAGATTCACAAACATCTAAGTTATCTCAACCTAATTGCTTGCTAGGACTCTACAAGATGAAGAACCCTAAGTTTGCTCAAACTAGAACAATGAAGCTAAGATAATCAATTTGGGTGTAAAACCTCAACTTTATTAATCAACTCAACTTATGTTTACAAGAGGGGGATTGTCCCTTTATATAGTAGTAGGGAACGCATAACCCTTCTCCTAAATCTAAAAGGAAAACATTACATAAAGGAAGGAACAAGGAAATAGCCTACTCCTTGTCCTACTAGGAAAAGTAAATACATAACTTAATTAAGCAAGGATTGGACTTAGTCAAACAAGGCCCAACCCAATGTCTTCTAAACTAAATAAATAACTAATGTAAGATAGAATAAAAGGCCCAATGACCGAATTACACAATATTAAGCCTAATGCTCATCGATGGATAACATGGTGCACAACATGGAATCGTTTGGAATATTCCTTGTTGTGTGATCTTCAAATTGGCTTAATGAGTCTTCAATGGTCTTCAATTCTTCAAGATGAGATCTTATAAAGCCCACCAAAGCTTCCTTAAACCTTTTAGCTTGAGCCCTTGTGATTGGACCCATCGGCATAGACAAAGGGTCGCGTGGCCGGTTGTGGCCGGGCATGGCCGAGTCGTTTGGTCGGTTGTAGTCGGACATGTCCATGTCGCGTGGCCTGTGATGGCTGGACATGTCCATGTCGTGTGGCCGGTCTTGTGGCCGGTGTTGCGCGGCTTCTCCAAGCAATGGTCGGTCACTTGTGCCTCCATCTCCATGCTCCTCCAAGCTAGCATCGATGACATCTACATGATTTTCATTGGCTCCAATGTGTTCTTCTAAGCCATGATAAGCCCTTGGCGCATCATCCCATCTCCCTTGAAAAGGATTTGTCCTCAAATCTGCATCACTATCAAACAAGGATAAGTCTGAAACATTAAAAGTAGCACTTACATTGCCATATTCACTAGGAAGGTCTAGCTTGTAAGCGTTGTTGTTGATCCTCTCCAAGACTTGGAATGGACCATCTCCACGAGGTAAGAGCTTAGACTTTCTCTTTTCTGGGAACCTCTCCTTCCTTAAATGCAACCAAACCCAATCCCCAAGGTCAAAGATGACTTCCTTGCGCCCTTTGTTAGCATTCTTCATGTAGTGTTGTGTCTTCTTCTCAATTTGAGCTCGAACCCTAGCATGAAGTTCTCTAACATAATCGGCCTTCTTTTGCCCATCCATATCGACTTGCACACTCAAAGGTAAACTCATCAAATCCAATGGGGTTAAAGGATTAAAGCCATACACAGTTTCAAAAGGTGAATATCCAGTGGTGCTATGTATGCTTGTATTATATGCAAATTTGACATGAGGTAGACAATCCTCCCAAGTTCTTAAGTTCTTTTTAATTAAAGCCCTAAGCAAAGTAGATAAAGTCCTATTAACTACCTCGGTTTGACCATTGGTTTGTGGATGACAAGTTGTAGAAAATAACAACTTAGTACCTAACTTAGCCCATAAAGTTCTCCAAAAGTGACTTAAGAACTTAGCATCTCTATCACTTACAATCTTTACCTCTCCTAGAACGAGGTAAACCTAACACAAAGTCCATGCTAATATGAGTCCATGGTTCATGAGGAATAGGCAAAGGAGTATACAAACCATGCGGTTTAGATGTAGATTTAGATTGCAAACAAACAATGCAACTAGCAACATACTTTCCTACATCATGTCGCATCTTAGGCCAAAAAAAGTGTTCATGCAATATATCATATGTTCTATAAACTCCAAAGTGACCCATTAATCCCCCTTCATGCGATTCCCTCAAGAGCAATATGCACAAATAACAAGAAGGCACACACATTGTAGATTCCTTAAACAAAAATCCATCATGCTTATATTACTTTCCAAATCCAGAATTTTCACATGCTTTAAATATTTCACTAAAGTAAACATCACTAGCATATAATTCTTTAATATACTCAAAGCCTAGAAACTTAGAATCAAGCGTGGAAAGTAAGACATACCTCCTTGATAAAGCATCGGTTACCACATTCTCCTTACCTTGTTTGTATCGCACAGCATAAGGAAAAGACTAAATGAATTCGCTCCACTTAGCATGTCTTTTGTTCAACTTTTGTTGGCCTCTTAAATACTTTAAGCTCTCATGATCCGTATGAATCACGAATTCCTTAGGCCAAAGGTAGTGTTGCCAAGTTTGCAACGCCCTCACAAGAGCATACAACTCTTTGTTATAGGTTGGATAGTTCAATGCAGCCCCATTCAATTTCTCACTAAAGTATGCGACAGGCTTCCCACCTTGCATTAAAACAGCTCCAATTCCAACCCCTGATGCATCACATTCAATCTCAAAAGTAGTGTTAAAGTTAGGTAAAACAAGCAAAGGAGCATTAGTTAGTTTATCCTTCAACGCCTCAAATGCTTCTTGTTGTTCATCTCCCCACTTGAATGGTGCATTCTTCTTCATAACACTTGTAATAGGAGCGGCTAAGGTGCTAAAGTCCTTAACAAACCTCCTATAGAATCCGGCTAGTCCATGAAAAGATCTCACTTGTCCAACGTTGGTGGGTGTTGGCCATTCTTTGATTGCCTTGATCTTTTCTTCATCAACCTCTATACCTTGCGATGAAACCACAAAACCAAGAAAAACAAGCTTGTTTGTGCAAAAGGTGCACTTCTTAAGGTTAGCATACAATTTCTCAACCCTAAGTACATCTAACACACATCTTAGATGCCTAACATGCTCATCTAGGTTTCGGCTATACACAAGTATATCATCAAAATAAACAACAACAAACTTGCCAATGAAAGCTCTTAAAACATGATTCATTAATCGCATGAATGTACTGGGTGCATTAGTCAATCCAAAAGGCATAACTAACCATTCATATAACCCTAATTTAGTTTTAAAGGCAGTTTTCCATTCATCACCCTCTTTCATGCGAATTTGATGATAGCCACTCTTAAGATCAATTTTAGAAAATAAGCAAGCACCATGCAATTCATCAAGCATATCATCTAATCTAGGAATAGGGTGACGATACTTTACCGTGATGTTGTTTATTGCCCTACAATCAACACACATTCTCCAAGTCCCATCTTTCTTAGGAACAAGCAACACAGGAACGACACATGGAGAAAGGCTCTCACGCACAAACCCTTTTTGAAGTAGCTCTCCAACTTGCTTCTCCAATTCCTTTGTTTCTTCAGGATTTGTCCTATAAGCTGGCTTATTTGGAATTTGCGCCCCAGGGATGAAGTCGATTTGATGTTCAATCCTCCTAATTGGTGGTAAACCACTAGGAATCTACTCAGGAAACACATCTACATAATTACTCAAAAGAGAAACAATTTTGCTTGGAAGCTCGCTTTCCAAGTGGTTAGTGCTCACAAGTGTATATTTAAGCAAAAGCAAGATCAAAACAGAATTATCATTCAAAGCCTCTTTAATCTCACTCTTAGTTGCTAACATACACTCCTTAACAACATTCTTAGAACTAGCATGCGTTTCAACTAAATCGCAATTTACATCTAACTTAGCATGTCTATTCTTTTCTTTAGCCCTATAATCGGATTCCATCTTAGTAAATTCCTCTTTCAATTTTAATTGATCTTTTAAAGCTTCTTGAGGTGATAATGGAATGAAGGTAAAGGGCTTCTTACCACACATGAGAGTATATTGGTTCGTCTCACCATCATGTTGAACTTTGTTGTCGTATTGCCATGGTCGCCCAAGAAGTACATGGCATGCTTGCATGGGTAAGATATCACACAATACATCCCCTTTGTACCTGCCCAAACAAAGAGAAACTAAAACTTGTTTGTTAACCCTAATTTCCTCCTTATCGTTGATCCAACCCAAGCTATAAGGTTTAGGGTGTTGTGTAGTGGGTAATTGCATCTCCTTCACCAAATAAATACTAGTTATATTTGTACAACTCCCACCATCGATAATCACGCTACTAGGCTTCCCATTCGCATACATCGTAGTATGAAACAAGTTCTCCCTTTGGTTGTTCACATCGTTTTTCACATAAGCACTCAAAGTTCTCCTAGCAACCAAACTTTTAAGTGCAAAACCGACACCATCATCACTATCTTCATCGGTTTGTACCTCTACTTCATCATCTCCATCACCACTTGATCCAAGCGCAATATATTCATCTTCACTTACAATCTCACCATTGTCATTAATAAGCATTACTTTCTTGTTAACGCAATCCCTTGCAAAGTGTCCAAATCCTTGACACTTGAAACACTTTACATAGTTCTTAGAAGATGAACTCGATGAAGATTTAGAATCGGTTTTAGGGGTCACAACCTTTTGCGCAGACTCCTTTTCCTTTGATGACTTGTCATCCTTCTTGATTGGAGTTTTCCATGAGTTTGATGATGATGATGTAAAGCTCTTCTTATTCCTTTTTACTTGGCTTTCGGCCTTCAAAGCATGTTGAAGCAACTCCTCAACCTCATAGTGTTGTTGCATCTCCACAATATCATGAATTTCTCTATTCAATCCCGCCAAGAATCTAGCTATTGTAGCTTGTGGAGCTTTATCGATCTCGGCCCTTGACATCAACAACATCATCTCGGAGTAGTATTCATCAACACTCTTAGTTCCTTGCCTCAAAGATTGCAACTCTTGGTAGAGACCATTAGTGTAAAAGCTTGGAACAAACCTCTTCTTCATGTAACTCTTTAGACCCAACCAAGTGTTGATCGGCCTTTCCAAGTTTCTTCTCCTTGTTTGCACCAATTGATTCCACAAATTCAAAGCATTCTCCGTGAATTCAAGAGTAGCAATTTGTACCTTCTTTGGCTCGGCATGAGGATAGTAATCAAAATACATATCCAATTTCGACTCCCACTCCAAGTAATCGGATGGAGACCCTCTCCCATTGAATTTAGGGATTTTTTACTTGTTGTTGTCCTTAGGCTCCTCTCTCTCAATTCCTCTTCTAGGCCGCATATTTTCATTGTGAGCTTGCCCACCAAGTTCTTGTTGCCTTAGTCTTTCCATGGGATCGATTCTAGCAATTTGCCTTGGTGGTGGAGGATGATCCTCTTCATTGTTGCGTGCGACATTAGCTCCTTGAGGTGGTTGTGCTTGTTGAATTTGACCATCTGTTACTTGTTGGACTTCATTGGTCAAGGTAACGAATCTAGTATCCATATTATCCAATCGTTGAATTAGAGTTTGCAATATAGCAACCACGTTTGGTTGCTCTTGTTCTCTTTCCATAGTACCTACAAAAAGAACAAAAATTAGTAGTAAAAATCCTCACAAGTGTGTGTGTGCTTATACCTTTGACTCGTGCTCTCGTGTTTGTACTCAAGTCCTATGGATTGGCGGTCCACTACTCTCTTAATGATCTCACAAGATTTGCCTTTTACTAGCTTCAATAGGCCTAATAAGAGCAACTCCTAGAGCACTCCTTTCTTCTCGTGACCTACTTAAGGAACAAACAATTAGTAGCAAAGTTATTTGTGAATCAAAATAAAAGTGATCTTAAACAAAACAAAACCACTTAATGCAGGCTCCTTATGTCGAAATTCTTCTCCAAAGTTGCTGCACAAAAACTCAATTCAAGCACAATCACAATTTCAATCGATTAGCATAAACCCTAGTACCACTTGTCTCCTATTTTGTACCACTTGAATCCAATAGGGTTTGTAACCTGAAATTCTTCAAATCAAATGACAATTAACAGCAAAAGCAACCCAAAGATCTCAATTACTCAATCTATTAGAGTTAATTGCAACTAATTAGATCAATTGCAATAGAAAACCCTAATCCCCAAATTTCCCAAACTAAGAACCCTAGTTTCTGGAAAAAATCGATAACAGCACAGATTTTTTTGATTTTTTTCAATATTTTTCCCAGAAAGATCACACCAAAATTAGTCTAGATCTCAAATTTCAAAGCTTTCCGAGCTCAAACGAATCAAGAACAAAAATCACAAGTTTCTGGTCGAAAATTTTTTTTATTTTATTTTATTGATTTTATATTTTTCGATATAACTACTAGTTATGAGGGACTCAAATCTGAAATTTCAAAACAAAACGATGCAAGATGTATCGGCTATGAATTTTTGAAGTTTCTAAATTTTTGAATTTTTCAAGAAGGTGGTGCGATGAGTGTTTGGGTGTGTTGTGATGGATGAAAACGTGATGATTGATGTATAGAAGGATAGATTTACCGATTGAACATGACAACCTATGCTCTGATACCAATTGATACGAATCTAGTTGTATTAGATTCAAATCCAACCTTTGAATATCCACCAATGTCGACTTGAACTTCTTCAACTCCTAGACTTGTATGTCGATGATCTTCACAAAGCTATCCCTCCTCTTTCGTTGGCCTTAAGCACTCAATTGGCCTACTCGTTGTCCTACTAGGAAAAGTAAATACATAACTTAATTAAGCAAGGATTGGACTTAGTCAAACAAGACCCAACCCAATGTCTTCTAAACTAAATAAATAACTAATCTAAGATAGAATAAAAGGCCGAATGACCGAATTACACAATATTAAGCCTAATGCTCATCGATGGATAACATGGTGCACAACATGGAATCGTTTGGAATATTCCTTGTTGTGTGATCTTCAAATCGGCTTAATGAGTCTTCAATGGTCTTCAATTCTTCAAGATGAGATCTTATAAAGCCCACCAAGGCTTCCTTAAACCTTTTAGCCCGAGCCCTTGTGATTGGACCCATCGGCATAGACAAAGGGTCGCGTGGCCGGTTGTGGCCGGGCATGGCCGAGTCGTTTGGCCGATTGTAGCCGGACATGTCC
>AWWV01016322.1:0-11957 GCA_001974805.1 Corchorus capsularis
GAAGCTTTGAATGATAATTCTGTTTTGATCTTGCTTTTTGCTTAAATATACACTTGTGAGCACTAACCACTTGGAAATGCGAGCTTCCATGCAACATTGTTTCTTTTTTTGAGTATTATGTAGATGTGTTTCCTGAGGAGATTCCTAGTGGTTTACCACCAATTAGGGGGATTGAACATCAAATTGACTTCATCCCTGAGGCGCAAATTCCAAATAAGCCAGCTTATAGGACAAATCCTGAAGAAACAAAGGAATTGGAGAAGCAAGTTGGTGAGCTACTTGAAAAAGGTTTTGTGCGTGAAAGCCTTTCTCCATGTGCCGTTCCTGTGTTGCTTGTTCCTAAGAAAGATGGGACTTGGAGAATGTGTGTTGATTGTAGGGCAATAAACAACATAACGGTAAAGTATCGTCACCCTATTCCTAGATTAGATGAATTGCATGGTGCTTGCTTATTTTCTAAGATTGATCTTAAGAGTGGCTATCATCAAATTCGCATGAAAGAGGGTGATGAATGGAAAACTGCCTTTAAAACTAAATTAGGTTTGTATGAATGGTTAGTTATGCCTTTTGGATTGACTAATGCACCTAGTACATTCATGCGATTAATGAATCATGTTTTAAGAGCTTTTATTGGCAAGTTTGTTGTTGTTTATTTTGATGATATACTTGTGTATAGCCGAAACCTAGATGAGCATGTTAGGCATCTAAGATGTGTGTTAGATGTACTTAGGGTTGAGAAATTATATGCTAACCTTAAGAAGTGCACGTTTTGCACAAACAAGCTTGTTTTTCTTGCACGTTTTGCACGTTTTGCACAAACTAGCTTGCACGTTTTGTGGTTTCATCGCAAGGTATAGAGGTTGATGAGGAAAAGATGAAGGCAATCAAAGATTGACTAACACTGATACAAATCTAGTTGTAATTGGTCCAAATCCACCTTTGCGACCCGCCAAAGATCAACTTGAATCACCAAACTTCTAGATGTGTATGTCGACAATCTTCACTTGATAAATCCTCCTTCGTTCGTCGAACTTAGAACTCCAAGTCGACCTGCACTTGAACACCTAAGATCACAAGATTCACAAGTGGCTGGTGTTGCGCGGCTTCTCCAAGCAATGGCCGGTCACACGTGCTTCCAACTCCATGCTACTCCAAGCTAGCATCGATGACATCTCCTTGATCTTCATTGGCTCCAATGTGTTCTTCTAAGCCATGATAAGCCCTTGGCGCATCATCCCCTCTCCCTTGAAAAGGATTTGTCCTCAAATCTGCATCACTATCAAACAAGGATAAGTCTGAAACATTAAAAGTAGCACTTACATTGCCATATTCACTAAGAAGATCTAGCTTGTATGCGTTGTTGTTGATCCTCTCCAAGACTTGGAATGGACCATCTCCACGAGGTAAGAGCTTAGACTTTCTCTTTTCAGGGAACCTCTCCTTCCTTAGATGCAACCAAACCCAATCCTCGGGTTCAAAGATGACTTCTTTGCGCCCTTTGTTAGCATTCTTCATGTAGTGTTGTGTCTTCTTCTCAATTTGAGCTCGAACCCTAGCATGAAGTTCTCTAACATAATCGGCCTTCCTTTGTCCATCCATGTCGACTTGCACACTCAAAGGTAAAGTCAACAAATCCAATGGGGTTAAAGGATTAAAGCCATACACAGTTTCAAAAGGTGAACATCCAGTAGTGCTATGTATGCTTCTATTATATGCAAATTCGACATGAGGTAGACAATCCTCCCAAGTTCTTTTTAATTAAAGCCCTAAGCAAAGTAGACAAAGTCCTATTAACTACCTCGGTTTGACCATCGGTTTGAGGATGACAAGTAGTAGAAAATAATAACTTAGTTCCTAACTTAGCCCATAAAGTTCTCCAAAAGTGACTTAAGAACTTAGCATCTATATCACTTACAATCGTTTTAGGCATTCCATGTAGTCTAACAATTTCCTTAAAGAACAAATTAGCTACATTAATGGCATAATCCGTTTTAGTACATGCAATAAAGTGAGCCATCTTAGAAAACCTATCAACAACCACAAAGATAGAATCTTTACCTCTCCTAGAACGAGGTAAACCTAACACAAAGTCCATGCTAATATGAGTCCATGGTTCATGAGGAATAGGCAAAGGAGTGTATAATCCATGCGGTTTAGATGTAGATTTAGCTTGCAAACAAACAATGCAACTAGCAACATACTTTCCTACATCATGTCGCATCTTAGGCCAAAAGAAGTGTTCATGCAATATATCATATGTTCTATCAACTCCAAAGTGACCCATTAAACCCCCTTCATGCGATTCCCTCAAGAGCAAGATGCGCAAAGAACAAGAAGGCACACATAATCTAGATTCTTTAAACATAAATCCATCATGCTTATAATACTTTCCAAAACCAGAATTTTCACATGCTTTAAATATTTCACTAAAGTAAACATCACTAGCATATAATTCCTTAATATACTCAAAACCAAGAAACTTAGAATCAAGCATGGAAAGTAAGACATACCTCCTTGATAACGCATCGGCTACCACATTCTCCTTACCTTGTTTGTATCGCACAACATAAGGAAAGCTCTCGATGAACTCACTCCACTTAGCATGCCTCTTGTTTAGCTTTTGTTGGCCTCTTAAATACTTCAAGCTCTCATGATCCGTATGAATCACGAATTCCTTAGGCCAAAGGTAGTGTTGCCAAGTTTGCAACGCCCTCACAAGAGCATACAACTCTTTATCATAGGTTGGATAGTTCAATGCAGCCCCATTCAATTTCTCACTAAAGTATGCGACGGGCTTCCCACCTTGCATTAAAACAGCTCCAATTCCAACCCCTGATGCATCACATTCAATCTCAAAAGTATTGTTAAAGTTAGGTAAAACAAGCAAAGGAGCATTAGTTAGTTTATCCTTCAACGTCTCAAATGCTTCTTGTTGTTCATCTCCCCACTTGAATGGTGCATTCTTCTTCATAACACTTGTAATAGGGGCGGCTAAGGTGCTAAAGTCCTTAACAAACCTCCTATAGAATCCGGCTAGTCCATGAAAAGATCTCACTTGTCCAACGTTGGTGGGTGTTGGCCATTCTTTGATTGCCTTGATCTTTTCTTCATCAACCTCTATACCTTGCGATGAAACCACAAAACCAAGAAAAACAAGCTTGTTTGTGCAAAAGGTGCACTTCTTAAGGTTAGCATACAATTTCTCAACCCTAAGTACATCTAACACACATCTTAGATGCTTAACATGCTCATCTAGGTTTCGGCTATACACAAGTATATCATCAAAATAAACAACAACAAACTTGCCAATAAAAGCTCTTAAAACAAGGTTCATTAATCGCATGAATGTATTAGGTGCATTAGTCAATCCAAAAGGCATACCTAACCATTCATACAACCCTAATTTAGTTTTAAAGGCAGTTTTCCATTCATCACCCTCTTTCATCCGAATTTGATGATAGCCACTCTTAAGATCAATTTTAGAAAATAAGCAAGCACCATGCAATTCATCAAGCATATCATCTAATCTAGGAATAGGGTGACGATACTTTACCGTGATGTTGTTTATTGCCCTACAATCAACACACATTCTCCAAGTCCCATCTTTCTTAGCAACAAGCAACACAGGAACGGCACATGGAGAAAGGCTTTCACGCACAAAACCTTTTTGAAGTAGCTCACCAACTTGCTTCTCCAATTCCTTTGTTTCATCAGGATTTGTCCTATAAGCTGCCTTATTTGGAATTTGCGCCCCAGGGATGAAGTCGATTTGATGTTCAATCCCCCTAATTGGTGGTAAACCACTAGGAATCTCCTTCGGAAACACATCTACATAATCACTCAAAATAGAAACAATGTTGCTTGGAAGCTCGCTTTCCAAGTGGTTAGTGCTCACAAGCAAAAGCAAGATCAAAACAGAATTATCATTCAAGGATTCTTTAATCTCACTCTTAGTAGCTAACATACACTCCTTATTAACCTTTTTAGAACTAGCATGCTTGACTATATCGCAATTCTTATATAAATTAGCATGATTAGTCTTCTCTTTAGCCCTAAATTCCGAATCTAGCTTAGCAAAATTCTCTTTCAATTTCAATTGATCTTTTAAAGCCTCTTGAGGTGATAACGGAATAAAAGTAAAGGGCTTCTTACCACACATGAGAGTATATTGGTTCGTCTCACCATCATGTTGAACTTTGTTGCCATATTGCCTTGGTCATCCAAGTAGTACATGGCATGCTTGCATGGGTAAGATATCGCACAATACATCTCCTTTGTACCTGCCCAAACAAAGAGAAACTAAAACTTGTTTGTTAACCCTAATTTCCTCCTTATCGTTGATCCAACCCAAACTATAAGGCTTAGGGTGTTTTGTAGTGGGTAATTGCATCTCCTTCACCAAATAAACACTAGATATGTTCGTACAACTCCCATCATCAATAATCACACTACTAGGCTTTCCATTCGCGACATCCTAGAATGAAACAAGTTCTCCCTTTGGTTGTTCACATCATCTTTCACATAAGCACTCAAAGTTCTCCTAGCAACTAAACTTCTAAGTGCAAATCCGTCACCATCATCACTATCATCATGCGCATCTCCTTCATCATCTCCATCACCACTTGATCCAAGCGCAATATATTCATCTTCACTTACAATCTCGCCATTGTCATTAGTAAGCATGACTTTCTTGTTAACGCAATCTCTTGCAAAGTGTCCATATCCTTGACACTTGAAACACTTTACATAGCTTTTAGAAGATGAGCTAGATGAAGATTTAGAATCGGTTTTAGGGGTCATAACCTTTTGCGCAGACTCCTTTTCCTTTGATGACTTCTCATCCTTCTTGATTGGAGTTTTCCATGAGCTTGATGATGATGATGTAAAGCTCTTCTTATTCCTTTTTATTTGGCTTTCGGCCTTCAAAGCATGTTGAAGCGAATTCCTCAACCTCATAGTGTTGTTGCATCTCCACAATATCATGAATTTCTCTATTCAATCCCGCCAAGAATCTAGCTATAGTAGCTTGTGGAGCTTCATCAATCTCGGCCCTTGACATCAACAACATCATCTCGGAGTAGTATTCATCAACACTCCTAGTTCCTTGCCTCAAAGATTGGAACTCTTGGTAGAGACCATTAGTGTAAAAGCTTGGAACAAACCTCTTCCTCATGTAACTCTTTAGACCTAACCAAGTATTGATCGGCCTTTCCAAGTTTCTCCTTCTTGTTTGCACCAATTGATTCCACCAATTCAAAGCATTCTCCGTGAATTCAAGAGTAGCAATTTGTACCTTCTTTGGCTCGGCATGAGGATAGTAATCGAAATACATATCCAATTTCGACTCCCACTCCAAGTAATCGGATGGAGACCCTCTCCCATTGAATTTAGGGATTTTGTATTTGATGTTGTCCTTAGGCTCCTCTCTTTCAATTCCTCTCCTAGGCCGCATGTTTTCATTGTGAGCTTGTCCACCAAGTTCTTGTTGCCATAGTCTCTCCATGGGATCGATTCTAGCAATTTGCCTCGGTGGTGGAGGATGATCCTCATTGTTGATTGCGGCATTAGCTCCTTGTTGAGCTTGTGGATTTCGAGTTTCCAATGCCTCCAATCTTGTTGTCATTGTGCCAAGTTGTCGTATGATTTGTTGCAACATGGCATTTGTATTCTCTCCTTGATTTTGCTCTTCTTGTCTATCTCCCATTGTATCTACAAAATAACAAAAGTTAGTAATAAAATCCTCACAAGTGTGTGTGTGCTTATACCTTTGACTTGTGCTCTCGTGTTTGTACTCAAGTCCTATGGATTGGCGGTCCACTACTCTCTTAATGATCTCACAAGATTTGCCTTTTACTAGCTTCAATAGGCCTAATAAGAGCAACTCCTAGAGCACTCCTTTCTTCTAGTGACCTACTTGAGGAACAAACAATTAGTAGCAAAGTTATTTGTGAATCAAAAGAAAAGTGATCTTAAACCAAACCAAACCACTTAATGCAGGCTCTTGATGTCGAAATTCTTCTCCAAGGTTGCTGCACCAAAACTCAATTCAAACACAATTCAAATAATCAAGTCGATTAGAAAACCCTAGTACCACTTAATTCCAATTTTGTACCACTTGTCTCCAATAGGGTTTATGACCTGAAATTCTTCAAATTAAGTCACAATTCACAGCAAAAGCAATCCAAGGATCTCAATTACACAAACAATTAAAGTTAATTGCAACTAATTAGATCAATTGCACAAGAAAACCCTAATTCCCAAATTTCCCAAACTAAGAACCCTAGTTCCTGAAAAATATCGATAACATCACAGATTTTTTTGATTTTTTTCAATATTTTTCCCAGAAAGATCACACCAAAATAAGTCTAAAGCTCAAATTTCACAGCTTTCCGAGCTCAAACGAATCCAGAACAAAATCACAAGTTTCTGGTCGAAAATTTTGTTTATTTTATTTTATTCTTTTTATATTTTTCGGTATAACTACTAGTTATGAGGGACTCAAATCTGAAATTTCAAAGTAAAATGATGCAAGATGAATTGGCTATGAATTTTTGAAGTTTCTGAATTTTTGAATTTTCAAGAAGGGTGGTGCGATATGAGTGTGGGTGAAATCGATGGGATGAATGATGAGTAAAAAGATAGATTTACCGATTGAAGATGATAAACCTAAGCTCTGATACCAATTGATACGAATCTAGTTGTAATTGGTCCAAATCCACCTTAGAGACCCGCCTAAGATCAACTTGAATCACCAAACTTCTAGATGAGTATGTCGACAATCTTCACTTGATAAATCTTCCTTCGTTCGTCGGCCTTAGACCTCCAAGTCGACCTGCACTTGAACACCTAAGATCACAAGATTCACAAACAACCAAGCAATCACAACTTAATTGTTTGCTAGGACTCTACAAGATGAAGAACCCTAAGTTTGCTCAAACTAGAACAATGAAGCTAAGATAATCAATTTGGGTGTAAAAACTCAACTTTATTAATCAACTCAACTTATTTTTACAAGAGGGGGATGGTCCCTTTATATAGTAGTAGGGGACGTATAACCCTTCTCCTAAATCTAAAAGGAAAACATTACATAAAGGAAGGAACAAAGAAATAGCCTACTCCTTGTCCTACTAGGAAAAGTAAATACATAACTTAATTAACCAAGGATTGGACTTAGTCAAGCAAGGCCCAACCCAATGTCTTCTGAACTAAATAAATAATTAATCTAAGATAGAATAAAGGCCCATGAGGCCGAATTACACAATACCAAAGCCTAATGCTCATCGATTTCAAGTAAGGTGATCAACTTGGAATCGATGGGAATATTCTTGATGATGTCGACTTCAATGCCTTCCAAATGGTCTTCAATGGACTCTAAACCTCCAAGATGAGATCTTACAAAGCCCAATAAAGCTTCCTTGAACCTTTTAACCCGTGCCCTAGTCATTGGACCTTGCGGAATAGCTAAAGGATCAAAAGGTCGGTCTTGTCCGGATGGCCCTATCGATGTCCGGTTATGGCCGGTTGGTGCGCCTAGCGATGGCCGGTTGTGGCCGGACATGTCCAAGTCGCGTGGTCGGTGATGGCCGGGCATCTCCGAGTCGCGTGGCCGGTGTTGGCCGGTCTTCTCCAAATCGCATGGCCGGTTACTCGCACCTCCAACTCCATGCTCCTCCAAGCTAGCATCCATGACATCTCCTTGATCTTCATTGGCTCCAATGTGTTCTTCTAAGCCATGATAAGCCCTTGGCGCATCAGAAGCTGTTCTTGGAGAAATTCTTTCCTGCTCATAAAGTATCAAGCATTCGAAAGGAGATAAGTGGAATTAAGCAATCCCAAGGCGAGACTATGTACGAGTTTTGGGAATGTTTCAAGAGGTTGTGCTCAAGTTGTCCAAATCATCAGATCCCTGCACAATTGCTTATTCGATACTTCTATGAGGGTTTACTCCCACTTGATAGGTCTTCCATAGACGTTGTAAGTGGAGGGGCTTTCATTGACAAAACTCCCACCAATGCTTGGACTTTGATTGAAAATATGGCCGCCAACACACAACAATTTGGTACTCGAGAGAGTTGTGCACAAAGAGATGGAAACATTAGAAGAATCAATGAAGTCTCAACCCATTCCTCTACATTGGAGCAACGAATTGAAGAGAAAAATCAACAAATTGGTTTGCGCACTGATTTGGTCAAATTGAACTTATCAAGTGTGCAAAAGGTTTGTGGAATTTATTCCTTAGGAAACCACACAGATAAGTGCCCTAGTTTGGTCGAAGATGATGTTGAAGAAGTCAATGCTTTAGGAATGCAAGAGGGATTTCAAAGGAAACAAGAGCCATTTCCAAGGAGCTACAATTCTTATGGGAACCAAGGTGCTTACCAAGAAAGGCGAAACAACTATCCAAGACAATCTTCACACTATTCTGAGGGAATGCAACAAATGAGAGAGACCATGGAGATCATCAAGAAGCAATTAGGTCAATTAGCAAGTGATGTGAGTGAGCTCAAAGCACAAGGCCAAAACAAGATCCCATCTCAACCCAAATTGCCCCCTAAGGAGAATGTGAATGCTATTACCTTGAGAAGTAGAAAGGAATTGGAAGAACCATATCCAACAAAGCCTAACAATGGATGAAGGGACAAGCAATGAAGAAGATGAATTGCATGTGCTAATGAAGGAGATCAAGATTGAAGATGATGAAACCAAAGCCAAAGAAACTTCTATGGTCAAGCCCAAATTGGATTCAAAGAAGGAACCATTTCCAACCAAGTCAAGGAAATCAATGAAAGAAGATGAAGATCAAGACATCTTGGATATTTTTCGAAAGGTCGAGGTCAACATCCCACTTCTTGATGCAATTCAACAAGTACCAAGGTATGCAAGGCTTCTTAAGCAATTGTGTACAAACAAGAAAAGGTTGCAAGGTAAGTTGAATGTTGGGGCAACAGTTTCTACTGTTTTGCAAAGACATTTACCTCCAAAATGCAATGATCTTGGTATGTTTTCAATTACTTGTTCAATTGGAAATACTATCATTGATAATGCTATGCTTGACTTAGGAGCATCTTTAAGTGTCATGCCTTATTCTTTCTATCAAACTTTAAAAATTGGTCTTTTAAAACACACTGATGTTGTTCTTCAATTGGCTGATGGATCTTTGGTGCATCCCAAAGGTGTGCTAGAGAACATTTTCATTCAAGTGCAACATTTAATTTTTCCTATTGACATTTTTGTTATGGAAAGGGAAGGAAAAATTACAAAGAATCAATGCCCTCTTTTATTAGGAAGGCCTTTCCTAAGGACTTCTCACACCAAAATCAATGTTTTTGATGGCTCATTGACAATGCAGTTTGATGGTGATGTAATTCATCCCAAACTTTCATCAAAATTATCTTTGAAAGCTAATTATTTTGTTTATGTAGTGAAAAAGTGGGTAAAGAAAGAGTTAGGTACATGATCAGACCAAAATTATGCATCTTTTTATGGTCATTTTCCTATGCTTTTAGGGTATTTTATGCTTGATTATGCCTTATATTTGGTATATTTGTATTTATAGGTGTTAAAGTGAAGAAAAGTGCAAAATCACCATTTTTGTATCTTTTTTGAGTCTTTTTGGATGGTTATTTACACAAATATTTTCCAAGGACAATTTGGATTAAGAATGGAGCCAATATGTTCGTGATTGAAGAGCTTGAAGAGTCAATTTTATCATCATAAGATTGATTTTCAAGAGTTTGAAGCAAAGGAGCAAAGTTGAATTTCAAGGCAAGAAGATATGTCAAGATGTGTCATAGCACTGGAGTACATGGGTCGCGAGGCAAACCACATGTGGTGCCAACCATAGCACATGGGCGCCCAGCGCTAGTCGAGACATGCCACCAGCAAGCACATGGGCACTGGCGACATGGGGGCTGAGAGCAACGCCCTGGGGGCACAAGCCATCTACATGGGCGCTCTGGGGGAGTCGGGTTGCAGCCATGCGCGCGCCAAGCATGCCATCATGCGTGTCTTCACCTTGAAGCCTCTTCACTTGTTTCCAGATTTGGCTACCTTTCTGTATTTTGGCCATAACTTTTGATCCAGAGCTTTGTTTGAGGCATATGAGTAGCCGTTGGAAAGCTAACTCCAAGATCTACAACTTTCGTGTTTCGGTCGAAGCCCAGTTCGAACTTTTTCGTGGACGCAAATGCCCCTGAAGTCAGCGGACAGAAACTGTCTTGGGCCTTTTATGCGGGATTGATCCAATTAAGCCCAAATTCTTATTTGGAGAGCAGCCCAGCACGTTTTTAGGGTTTGTTTAGCTCTGAATTAGCCCTAAGTCAACCCCTATAAATACACCCTTAAGTCTAGAACGCTAGCCAACCTCTCATAACACTTTTCTACATAATTTTCCCTAGATTTCTAGGTCTTGCGCCATCAAGGAGAGGGAGGAGGCGGCCGGCCTACAAGCATTGTAAGTCTCTCATGGATTGCAAGCAATCCATGAGTAGCTAATCTTTTTATACTTCTTTTCCTTAGGTACTTTTGATCAATGAATCTATGGTGAGACTTTTGTTCTTAATAATTTGAACTTTTTCTGTTTAAATATGTTTCTTTTCTCTATGCTTCATCTTATGCGTTCATACTTTGATTGATTTGGTGCGCAACATATCTTGAGATTTATGAATGCTATAGTTAGATTCAAGTAGCTTGAGTCAAGTTAAAGTTGGTCCAAGTAACAATTGTAATTCTAGGAGTCCTAGGTTCAATGGGATATCAAACCTTGTCGAAATCTTTAGGCTAAGATGGAAATTTATGTAGGCAAGTTTGGTATTGATTTATCATGCATGTGGAAAAGTAAATCTTAATGTTTGTCCTATGATTCTTCACAGGGTGAATGTTTGATTAGGAACAATAGAGATTAATCGTCAGCGAGATGCGGGTTAATTCTTCTTAGCATGTTGGAGGGTCGAGTATTCCTCTCCTATACCAATTATTTAAATGGAGTTGTTTAAGATATTAAGAGGATTACTTTGTTTCGATGAAAGTTGATGTCTACGTCTTAGGCTATATACCGATTTGGAGTAATTTATGATTCCTAATTGATTGCAATCTAAGCCAAATTTATGTTTAGTGTCCATGATCCATGATTCACTTGATCAAAGTAGTTCCCTAAAGGAGAAGAAGTATGTTTTTATTCATTGTTTTTACTAAATTCTCTTCTAAATCTTTAGTTTAGATTTCTTTTAATTGTTTTCTAGTTTAATTAATCTATTTTCAAAAATCCAAAAATATCTTTTCTAGGTTAGAATTTCTTTTGTAAGATTTAACTTTGATTCGTACCTTCCCTGTGGATTCGACCCCTACTTGTGCTAGCTAAGTAGTTATTCTATTTGTTATTGGTTTGTGGGGAAAGCAAAACAAGAGTTCAAAGTTTACAAAATTCAAGTCTAATGAGAATATTGCTCATCCGTAGCTTATATAGTAGGATTAGCACTCTAAACACACTTACTTAGGCTAATTAAACAAGCTCAAACTAAACAGATTACAACTTAAACATAATATAGCCGAATTAGCTCAAAATGAGCTCAAAAGTAGTATGAAACCAATTCGGGTTGTAGGCAGCCGAATTGATCATTTCCATGCATGAATGATGAAGTCTCATCAAGTTGAACAACTTGCCATCATCTTCCAACCAAAATAGAGAACTTCATACAAGGGTTTTCTTAGCCTCCTTTGTTGACCGAAAGGTGTCACATGGAGAATGGATGATCATCAACACTTGTCACACAAAGAGAGGTGCTTGCTTTCCACCTAGGCTCAATGTTGGAGAGGTGCTAGCTTGGCTCCACGTCGGCTTCTTGGTCGCACCTTTGATGACATGGCACTAAAGCAAGCTGCTCACATGGCAACGTGCTTGCTTCACTAATTTCAGCAACATCACTCGAATCATCTTGTTTGAGAGAATGGGACACTCC
>AWWV01016324.1:0-90306 GCA_001974805.1 Corchorus capsularis
CTAGCAAACAATTAGGTTGTGATTTCTTGGTTGTTTGTGAAACTTGTGATCTTAGGTGTTCAAGTGCAGGTCAACTTGGAGGTCTAAGGCCGACGAACGAAGGAAGATTTATCAAGTGAAGATCGTCGACATACACATCTAGAATTTTGGTGATTCAAGTTGATCTTAGGCGGGTCTCTAAGGTGGATTTGGACCAATTACTTCGTATCACTTCTGGAGGTTGAATGATAGATGGCAAAGGCTTGGGTGTTGGCTCCAGTTGATGTAAGAGACTGATTCTATTTCTCTTTCCGTCGTCAACTCTTGGATAGTTTCTGCTACTTCTTTAGGCACTTTAACTTCTGCTCGCTCAAGTTCATCTTCTTGGTTGAGTGTTTGTACTTGTTTAGAGCAGCCATCAATTGCGTCAATGTCAAAGATGGAATGGATCTCAGCAGGAGCTTTCATGGCTTCATTAATATTGAATTTAATTGGCTTTCCATCAAACTCCATACTAATTGTTCCATCTTGTGCTTCAAACTTCATCCTTGCTAATGTTAGAAACGGTCTTTCTAGCAGCAATGGCAATTGAGGTAGATGAAGGTCATCTTCACTCATCTTTAAGACATAGAAATCTGCAGGAAAAGCAAAATCTCCTATCTGCACTAAGACATCCTCAACTAAACCCTCAGGCTTATGGTTAGTTCTATCAGCAAATTGGATAGTAAGATCAGTTTCAAGCAGAGGTTCTATTTCCAATTGTTTATAGACAGAATAAGGCATGATATTAATTAAAGATCCATATTCACACATGACATTATCTACCTTATTCTTTCCTATATTGTAAGGAATAGAAAAAGATCCTAAGTCATTACATTTATGGTGCAATTTCCTTTGATATGCAGCAGATATATTTTCATTCATGCAAGCATATTTTATAGAGAACTTGCTCTTAGTGATGCATAATTCTTTGAGAAAAGAAGCATACCTAGGTACTTTGGCTATTTCAGTAACCAAAGGAACGTTTACCTCTAATTTCCGAAGTGAATTGAGTTGTTCTGCAAACCTTTGAGGGAATGGTAGTGGGTCATATTTGGCTTGCATCTCTTCCATCCATTCAGCTTCTGATTGTTGTTGATTAGTGTTTATTGGTGCAACAGATAAATCTTCTTTGCTCTTGTTGGAAGTATCCTCATCTCCTTGCATTGGTTCATCGGATACAGCAACTGGTGGTGATTTATCAGTGAAAACAGGTGCTAGAGGTGATGATATCGCAAGTAGGGATGGAATCTCAAGCAATTCCATTTTTTGTGCATATCAATGTTGAGTTTCTTCAATAGCATTGATTACTCGTCCTTGTGTGTTAGTGCAACCTAGGTTTGAATACAAGTGTGGTTGTTGGATTTGAGGTTGATTGACCACTTGATTCAAAACTAGTTGTTGAACTAAATTAGTCAAAGAGGTAATGGCTGAGTTGACCTTGTCAAAACGTTCATTAATTCCTCGAAGAAATTCTGATCCAGGCTCCTTTGTTGATGAATTTGTTGTACTGAATTGAGGTATGTTTTCTACTATGGTGTTGAGCAGCTTCCTTGCCTCCTCCGGTGTTTTGAGTGTAAAGCTCTGATGCGCCCAAGGCTTATCATGAAGGGAATGATGCGCCAAGGACTTATTATGGACTTGAAGACAAGCATGGAGAGCATGGAAAAGATGTGCAAGGGCTGCAAGGAAGCATGGAGATGCATGAAGATCATGGAGATATCGTTGAGCATGTTCCAAACACCAAAAAGATGTTATTCGATCCATTGAAGATGCCTAATAGTCCGATGACAAGAGGAAGAGCTAAGAGATTCAAGGATGCACTCATGGGCCTTGTTCGAACTCATCTTGAAGACTTGAAGACCATTGAAGTTCAATTGAAGAACTTTGGTGATGATTTGGGCAACAAAATTACAAATCAATTACAAGTTCATCACATTGCTTGCTATTGATTCTAGATGGCCGGATTGACATCATGGCATGAGCCCATTATCATTAGTTATCTTTGTTTGGGCTTAATTCTATCTTAGATTAGCTTATTTTTAAGTTTGGACCTTATTTGGATTGGGCCTTGGTTGACTAAGTCCAATCCTTGTTTAATTATGTCTTTATTTCCTTTCCCTAGTTGGGCAAGGACTAGTTTTTCCCTAACCCTTATATTTGGACGAAAATTAGGATTTATTTTAGGATTTTGGTTGACCCTATCACTATATAAGGCCACCAATATCTCTTGTAAAAGTTGAAGTTGAGTTGATTAATAAAGTTGAGGATTATTTTCCCAAATTGATTATCTTAGCTTCATTGTTCTAGTTTGAGCAAACTTAGGGTTCTTCATCTTGTAGAGTCCTAGCAAGCAATTAGGTTGAGATAACTTAGTTGTTTGTGAATCTTGTGATCTTGAGAATTCAATTGCAGGTCTAATTGAGTGCTTAAGGCCGACGAAAGAGGAGGGATAGCTTTGTGAAGATCATCGACATACAAGTCTAGAAGTTGAAGAAGTTCAAGTCGACTTTGGTGGATATTCAAAGATTGGATTTGAACCTAATACAATTAGATTCGTATCAATTGGTAATCAGAGCTTAGGTTTATCATCTTCAATCGGTAAATCTATCTTTTTACTCATCATTCATCCCATCGATTTCACCCACACTCATATCGCACCACCCTTCTTGAAAATTCAAAAATTCAGAAACTTCAAAAATTCATAGTTTGGTATCAATTGATACGAATCTAGTTGTATTAGATTCAAATCCAATCTTTGAATATCCACCAAAGTCGACTTGAACTTCTTCAACTTCTAGACTTGTATGTCGATGATCTTCACAAAGCTATCCCTCCTCTTTTGTCGGCCTTAAGCACTCAATTAGACCTGCAATTGAATTCTCAAGATCACAAGATTCACAAACCCTAAGTTATCTCAACCTAATTTCTTCGAGGAATTAATCCGGCCATCTATAATCAATAGCAAGCAATGTGATGAACTTGTAATTGATTTGTAATTTCTTGCCCAAATCATCACCAAAGTTCTTCAATTGAACTTCAATGGTCTTCAAGTCTTCAAGATGAGTTCAAACAAGGCCCATGAGTGCATCCTTGAATCTCTTAGCTCTTCCTCTTGTCATCGGACTATTAGGCATCTTCAATGGATCGAATAGCATCTTTTTGGTGTTTGGAACATGTTCAACAATATCTCCATGATCTTCATGCATCTCCATGCTTCCTTGCAGCCCTTGCACATCCTTTCCATGCTCTCCATGCTTGTCTTCAAGTCCATAATAAGTCCTTGGCGCATCATTCCCTTCATGATAAGCCTTGGGCGCATCAGAGCTCCCTCCACTAGCAGCGTCGACATAAGTACGATCTTCATGAAGAAGTCCATCATAAAAGTTCTGAATCAAGAGTGCTTCACTCAGGTTGTGGTAAGGACAACTCGCGCAGATCTCATTGTATCTTTCCCAGTATTGGTGCCACTTCTCACCATGTAGTTGTTGACAAGTAGTGATTTTCTTTCTAACATCTACACGCTTTGTTTCAGGGAAATACTTGTTCAAAAATACTGCCTCCATTTTCTTCCAAGAGTTTATAGATTTCGATGGCATACTTATGAACCAGCTTTTCGCTTTTCCTTCTAATGTCAAAGGAAAAGTTCGAAGCCTTGCTTCCTCTTCTGGTATCCCAGTGATTGCAGCACACTTGATAAAGAAATTATGTAAATGCTCATGAGGTTTCTCATGAGATTCTTAGGATAATCAATGCAGAGTGGCGGCATCTCACCATTGAAATTCAACTCGCGTAACGTTTGTGATTGCGCCATTGGATCTTTTCTACAAAACAAAGATGATCAAGTGCAAATCTAAATTGAAAAACAAATAGAAAAAGAAATAATTCACAATCTCCCCGGCAACGGCGCCAAAATTTACGATCGGTCGTCAGCAAATCATAAAAATAATCCCAACAATTACTAACTATAAATAGCTAGGGCAAGTAGGGGTCGATCCCACAGAAGAAGAATTTTGGAAGTGGAATTAAATTAAATCTAACAAACAAGCAAAATTAACTAAGGAAGCAATCAAGAAAATTAATGAAAACCATTAATTAAAAAGCAGTGAATGATTTGAGAAAAAACAATTAAAGAAAACCCTCCAACATAAAATTAATCTCCCTCTTGACATAAATAACATGGATCATTGATATCTAATAATTATGAAAACCTTGGATAGCTTGTTTGGAATTAAATCCTAAATTACCTTAATTAGATAAGATTTCCTGGCTAGGGCTAAAAATATCCCTTTTATTCTTTAGCAATCGATTTCCTGGCTAGGTCTTAAAGACTACCAAAAAACAAATATTAAGAACTAGTAATTAATGAACAAGCACAACAAGCAATTTCTCGGTTATTGATTCTTATCTCTCTTGGAAGGAAGGGCTAGTTCTCCTGCAATTGCTACTTATAATTAAATATGAAGGGCTAGCTCTAGACTTAATTTATCAAGATAGTGTCGACTTCAATCCATCAAAACAAGTAACATAGGATTAAAACAGAGATTTAAGAAATACCCAAAATAATTCTCATATATAAGCACAAAATCTCACCATGATATAAGTCAAGAGATCAATTAAATTCTACATTGGAGAAAAGAAAATGATTACTCACTCATGAATTGAGTGAGCATCCACAAATAAGAAGAAGAAAACTTATCTATGGATGAAGAAGAAGAGGGGGCGGCGGCTCCTAGGGCTTTCTCCTCCAAACCTTCAAGCAAATCTACAATATATCTTATGGAATAAAATACAATACAAAAACCTAGACCTAAGGTGGCTATTTATAGTGGAAAATAATCTAAAGACTCCTATTAGACTTAGGATATAACTCTAGGACAGTTTTGGGGCTGACTTGGTCTCCAAGTTGGCATAAAAGTCCTCCTAGAACAAAAATCCTTGTGAAAATAGGATCCTGAAATTTCCAGAAATCGCACAGAAACTTCGACATCAATTTCGGGCTTAAAAACTGCAGAACTGGGCTTTAGACTTCAAAGAAAAGTTGTAGATCTCGGAGTTAGCTTTCTAACGGCTACTCACGGGTCTAAAACGGACATCTGAGAAGAAAGTTATGGCCTTTTTACCGAGACTGCACTGAATCCTAATCCAAGTAGGACTAGTATCGGGAAACCACGGGATTTGGATATTTTGGAGGGTTTATGCGGCACCAATTGGGATTTTAATTCCAGTTGTGGGCTTATATGGGCTGAGTATTATCCTATATAAAATATCCAAAAATTCATAGCTTATGGGCTTCTTCAGGGCTTGTCTTCAATTCTTCGAAATTAAAGCTCCAATCTTCAATTCTTGTTCCTTGAAATAATTCTCCATTGATCTTCAAGTCTTCAAATTATCTTCAATAAGTCTTCAAATACAAACTTCGAATCTCCAAATCTATACTCAAAATTACTTTGCTAATATCTGTGTAAAAAGTCATCAAAATAGCTCCAAAAGTAGTGAAAATAAGCAGATTCTCAATTTCACACCTCATAAAGACTAAAAACAAGAATATCATCAAAAGAAGGCAAATTAGAGCATAAATAGATCCAAAAACATAGTAAAATAGCTATAAAAATAGGGTTGTCCATGCTTCCTTGCAGCCCATGCACATCCTCTATAAGATCTCCATTGTGTTCTTCAAGTCCATGATAAGCCCTTGGCGCATCAGAATGTTATCCTTCAGAAATTTCACCACTGTCCTAGCATCATCATTCTTTGTAGCAATAGCTTCCACCCACTTAGAAACATAGTCAACTGCTAGCAAGATGTAGTTATGGTTGAAGGATATAGGGAAAGGGCCCATAAAATCAATTCCCCATACATCAAAAATCTCCACAACCAAATTAGGGTTTTGTATCATCTGATTCCTTTGTGATATCTTACCCACTTTTTGGCATTCAGCACAACTCTTGCAGTACTCATATTAGTCTTTCATTAAGGTAGGCCAATAAAGTCCACATTCAAGAATTTTCAAAGCATTTTTCTTGTGGCCAAAGTGACCACCACAAGCATCATTATGACACATCTCAAGGACTGAACTTACCTCACTTTCAGGTATACATCGTCGCACAATCTGATTAGCATAGATTTTCCATAAGTAAGGTTCATCCCAAATATAGTGTTTCGAACTGCTAACAATTCTATCTTTTTCAGCTTTTCTTGCATCTGCAGGAAATTGTTTTGCAGCAATCCAATTCACTATATCAGCGAACCATGGAACTTCAGATATGGCAAAAAGCTCCTCATAAGGTAGTGCTTCTTCTAAATCAAAAGAATCTTCTTCTCTAGGAATTCGGCTAAGATGATCAGCAACAACATTCTCTGCTCCCTTTTTATCTCTGATCTCAATGTCAAACTCCTGTAAGAGCAGAATCCATCTTATCAGTCTTGGTTTGGCCTCCTTCTTTGCTAGGAGATATCGAAGTGCAGCATGGTCACAGAAAACTATCACCTTTGCTCCTAAGATATAAGGTCTAAACTTTTCAAGTCCAAAAACCACTGCTAGTAACTCCTTTTCGGTGGTAGTATAATTCTTCTGAGCGGGATTCAGAGTTCTAGAAGCATAATAGATGACATGTTGTATTTTATCAACTCTTTGACCAAGGACAGCTCCAATGGCATAATCACTTGCATCACACATGATTACAAAAGGCAAGTGCCAATCAGGTGGCTTAACAATTGGTGTTGAGGTCAATGCTTTCTTTAATTTGTCAAAGGCTTCCTTGCAATCATCTACAAACTCAAATTCAACTTCCTTTTGAAGTAGTTGACATAAGGGGGTGGAGATTTTGGAGAAATTCTTTATAAATCTTCTATAGAACCCAACATGACCTAAGAATGACCTGATATCTCGTACAGTCTTTGGATATGTGTAGACACCCTAATTTCACTTGTATCCTTCTAATAAAATTGAGTTGCTCTTTAATAGGCATTTGTGAACCTAGGGACATTTTGCTCATTTTAGTCCTCTTTTAGTTTGGGATAGTTAACTCATTTTTAGGCATCGTGATAAAATAGTATACGTCTTCTAAGATTAAGTCCAACTTGATTGCATTAGAAAAACCAAAAAAATATCTTTAGTTTTGCTGCATTCGTGCCTTTTTGCATTTTTGCGGATTTCACGGCTTCACTTAGTAACATCTTGTAGCTTAAACTCAATCTTGTTGAATCAAACTTAATTTGGTTAGACATTGCATAAGATCTAGAATGACCTTGTATGGAAAAGAAGAGTACAAAAAATGGAAAAATCGAATTCTGGCAAAGCATTTTCATATTTGCACGTTAGAATTAAAGAATTTGCATCTTCATCTAGTATTATAAGGCATGTTAGAACTAATGCGATTACATTATACTCTTTCTTTAGTTTCATGGATATTACATCACTTTAAGTACATCAATCTAAGCTTAGACTTTAACAGAAATAAAGGACAATGAGTTAAATGTCTTTGCTACATTGAAAGGTGGAAGAACAAAGCATTTAATTTACAATACTGGCTCAAGATGTTATCCCCTCTTACATTCTCATTACCTCATCCAAAGTATCTTAGATGGGCTTTTCCTAAAAATAAAGCAAAAAAATGTAAGTTAAAAGCAAAGCAAAACATGCCAAGCAAATTTGCAACAGCGCAATCCCAGAAAAGTGCAGATTTGATTACCTTAGATGGCTTGAATGGAAAAGATTTGTGAACGAAAGTCGTAGAGGATTCTTGGGGCTTCAATTTCGGCACAAAAATGACCTGATTCGGATTTGAGATGAGGGAGATATTGGCCCCGCAGTACAGGCCTCCAAAAATTGCAGAAATTCTGGACAGCAATTGCAGCTGGAGTAGACTTCAAATTTGGAACCCAAAACGACCCCAATTGCCAAAATGGTCTTCATGAAGATTGAAGAGCACTCTTCAAGCTTTCCATAACCTGCAAAAACACGTAATTTGGAGTTAAGATGGGAAAGATATGATTTTTTGAAGACAGCTGCAAAAAAGACTCCAACAGCAGAAAAATCCCAATCTTATATAAACATTATTTTGCAAATGACAAGGTTCAAACATCAACATTCAAACAACAGGAGAATAAAGAAGCACAAAGAGGAGTTTACATGGAAGCACAATGAAGGATTTAAATGCAAATAAAGGCATCATTTCAAAGCAAAAACAATTTGCATGTGAAAACATGCATCCAGCAACACTGCAAGTGCAGGAAAATAGGGGCAAGCACATCAGGTTTCAAACAAGAACCACTCCATCAATAAATAAAAAGCGTTATGACAAAATCATCAAGCAATGAATAAAATGCAAGGCAGCAGGGGATCACTCGTAACAAGCTAAGGCAGCAGCAAGCAGGTTGGGAATAAAACAGAATCAAAGCACATATAGGATCAAGACATGGCACTCCAGGGTAGTTTTAACATTTCATTACAGACATCAATCTGTTGGGAAATAGGACAGTTATTCATGCATACAGCCACAATACAACCTTCTCAATAAGATGGGAACTCAAATGTTTCAACTAGCATTCAAGTTTCAACCATTTGAATTAGCAAATAATCACCAAAAGCCCTCAACCAAGCTAAGTTTCAGTCTTTAAATTTAACATAGTCACATCACAAAAAGAGCAGGACAAATTCGCACAATGAATGCACAAGCAAATCAATCACAGGCCAAGCAAGGAATTTCAAACAAACTCGTTGCAGATAGGCATGTCAACAGCAAAAGAACTTTTAGAGAGTAAGTGCTTATCTGGCAAAACTTGGTTAGCTACCATAAGCTGAGCTGGCATCCCTGTTGGATGGTTGGTACACTTGTGAAGATTAAGGTAGAAAGACACGTGAGAAAGAAGTGAGATATTGAACCTGAAAGCAGACAAAATGGAGAGAAAAAGAAATCACCTGGAGGATTTACCAACCCAGTCTCTCTCTCATCCCAAACCCACCAGCTCAGCAACAAGACAAGATTGGAAGAAAGACACGTGAGAAAGAAGTGAGATATTGAACCTGAAAGCAGACAAAATGGAGAGAAAAAGAAATCACCTGGAGGATTTACCAACCCAGTCTCTCTCTCATCCCAAACCCACCAGCTCAGCAACAAGACAAGATTGGAAGAATAAGCCAATTCAGAGGGAAATTGCAATGAAAGAGAGGAAGACGATGACTCACCCGTTGGTACAATCCAGCCAGCTCACCATCATAGCTCCATCCTTATCTATTGTCCTCAACCTACACCACAAAAGGCCAAAAATATCAGAAGCAACCTGGGAGGAAAAATTACAGCTGGCAAAGGGAGCGGGTGAGGAGGTTTTGATCTTTAAAAGGAGAAGGCGATTTCATAATGGGGGGGGGGGGGGAGGAGATAATGAAGAGTGAGAAAACGCTGCGAATCTTTCGAGTCAGTGTTCATACATCAAATTTGGGGCTTTCGGGTTTTAACGGAGATTCTTGAAAATTGAAACCATGGAGAGTTAAGAAATGAGAAGAGAAAGAGAGTGTAACAGCCAGAGTGTAATCTGATGGGTAGTCTTTCAGATCGGAAAGCTTCCCTTTGCTTTCGGGCCTTGAAAATTTGGAAAGATTTGTTGGGTTTTCGGGGTAAAGAAATTCAGATCTGGAACCAGGAGGGTGAGTAGAGCTAAGGGTGAGGTTTCGAGGCTATCTACGGTGGAATAATGCTCCGACGCGGTGGAAAGGTTTTCCGACGGTGGTGCTTCACGGAAGCTGAAGTTGCAGACAGAGGAGAGTTTGAAGAAGAAGAAGATTAATTCGATTTATATAGTCCGTACAAGCCAAACTTACAAATGACGCCGTTTCTGGTCCAAGTTCCTGGAAGAATCATCAAAATCAGGTATAACTTCAACCTTGCTTCAATTTAGTCCTCATGCAGTGCATTTAATTCATAGTTAATGATGCGCCAAGGGCTTATCATGGCTTAGAAGAGCACAATGGAGCCATTGGAGATCATGTCTTGGTTAAACATGGAGATGCCTTGGAGATTCAAGAAGATGCAACGGATGATCCCGGATTGAACACAAGCTTGGCGGAGCAAGGAGTTGAGGACCGGCCACCATCGCATGGAGCAATCGGCCAAGACCGGCCAACGCATGGAGCATCGCATGGAGCAACGCATGGGGGAACCGGCCACAACCGGCCAACGCACGGGCCATCCGGCCACAACCGGCCATTTGACCCTTTTGCCATTCCGCAAGGTCCAATGACTAGGGCTCGGGCTAAAAGGTTCAAGGAAGCTTTATTGGGCTTTGTTAGATCTCATCTTGAAGGTTTAAAGTCCATTGAAGACCATTTGAAGGGCATTGAAGTCGACATCACCAAGAATATTCCTATCGATTCCAAGGTGTTCACTTTACTTGAAATCGATGAGTATTAGGCTTTAGCATTGTGTAATTCGGCCTCATGGGGCTTTATTCTATCTTAGTTTAGCTATTTATTTAGTTTAGAAGACATTGGGTTGGGCCTTGTTTGACTAAGTCCAATCCTTGCTTAATTATGTAATGTTATTTACTTTTCCTAGTAGGACAAGGAGTAGGCTATTTCTTTGTTCCTTCCTTTTATATATGCCGCCCCTTATAGGGATTGGAGTAGGTTATGCGCGAACCCCTCCCCTATATAAGGGCTCTTTTATCTATTGAAAACATAAGTCAAGTTATCAATAAAGTTAAGAGGTTTATACACCCATATCGATTATTTGGCTTCTTTGTTCTAGTTTGAGCAAACTTAGGGTTCTTCAATCTTGTAGAGTCCTAGCAAGCAATTACGTTGCGATTGCTTAATCGTTTGTAAATCTTGTGATCTTGAGAGTTCAATTGCAGGTCTAATTGAGTGCTTAAGTCCGACGAAAGAGGAGGAATAGCCTTGTGAAGGTCATCGACATACACATCTAGAAGTTGAAGAAGTTCAAGTCGACTTTGGTGGATATTCAAAGGGTAGATTTGAATCTAATACAACTAGATTCGTATCAATTGGTATCAGAGCATAGGTTGTCATCTTCAATCGGTAAATCTATCCTTCTTTTCATCATTCATCAAGTTTTCATCCATCAAAATTCACCCACACTCATATCGCACCACCTTCTTGAAAATTCAAAAATTCAGAAATTTTGAAAATTCATAGCCGATTCATCTTACATCTTTTTGCTTTGAAATTTCAGATTTGAGTCCCTTATAACTAGTAGTTATATCGAAAAATATCAAAAAAATAAAAAAAAAATTCGACCAGAAACTTGTGATTTTTGTCCCAGATTGGTTTGAACTCGGAAAGCTTTGAAATTTAAGATCTAGACTTCTTTTAGTGTGATCTTTCTGGGAAAAATATTGAAAAAAATCAAAAAATCTGTGCTGTTATCGATATTTTTCAAAAACTAGGGTTTTTGTTTGGGAAATTGGGGATTAGGGTTTATCTTGTGCAATTGATTCAATTGGTTGCCATTAACCCTAATTGATTGTGTAATTGAGATCCTTGGGTTGCTTTTGCTGTGAATTGTGATTTGATTTGAAGAATTTCAGGTTACAAACCCTATTGGAGGCAAGTGGTATTAAATTGGAATTAAGTGGTACTAGGGTTTTACTAATCAATTTGGTTGTTTGAATTGTGCTTCAATTGAGTTTTTGTGCAGCAACTTTGGAGAAGGAATTCGACATAAGGAGCCTGCATAAGTGGTTTGGTTTGGTTTAAGATCACTTTCCTTTGATTCACAATAATTTTTCTACTAATTGTTTGTTCCTCAAGTAGGTCACAAGAAGAAAGGAGTGCTCTAGAAGTTGCTCTTTTTAGGCCTATTGAAGCTAGTAAAAGGCATAATCTTGTGAGATCATTAAGAGAGTAGTGGACCGCCAATCCATAGGATTTGAGAACAAACACGAGGGCACAAGTCGAAGGTATAATCACACACACACTTGTGAGGATTTTTACTACTAATCTTTGTTCTTTTTGTAGGTACTATGGAAGGAGAACAAGGTCAAGACAATGTGGCTACTATGTTGCAAGCCCTAATGCAACGCTTGGATAATATGGACACTAAATTTGATGCTTTGGCCGATGTTGTCCAACAAGTTAAAGATGGCCAAAATCAACAAGCTCAACCACCTCAACAAAGAGCTAATGCCGCACACAACAATGAGAGAATTCAACTTCCACCACCGAGGCAAGTTGCTAGGTTGGATCCCATGGTGAGGTGCAACAAGAGCTTGGAGGACAAGCTCACAATGAGAACATGCGGCCTAGGAGGGGAGTTGAAAGAGAGGAGCCTAAAGACAACATCAAATACAATATCCCTAAATTCAATGGGAGAGGGTCTCCATCCGATTATTTGGAGTGGGAGTCGAAATTGGATATGTACTTCGATTACTATCCTCATGCCGAGCCAAAGAAGGTGCAAATTTCTACTCTTGAATTCACGGAGAATGCTTTAAATTGGTGGAATCAATTGGTGCAAACAAGAAGAAGAAATTTGGAAAGGCCTATCGATACTTGGTTAGGTCTAAAGAGTTTTATGAGGAAGAGGTTTGTTCCAAGCTTTTACACTAACGGTCTCTACCAAGAATTTCAAACTTTGAGGCAAGGAACTAGGAGTGTTGATGAATACTACTCCGAGATGATGTTGTTGATGTCAAGAGCCGAGATCGTTGAAGCTCCACAAGCTACTATAGCTAGATTCTTGGCGGGGTTGAATAGAGAAATTCATGATATTGTGGAGATGCAACAACACTATGATGTTGATGAATTGCTTCAACATGCTTTGAAGGCCGAGAGCCAAGTAAAAAGGAATAAGAAGAGCTTTGCATCATCATCATGCTCATGGAAAACTCCAATCAAGAAGGATGATAAGTTGACCAAAGAGAAGGAGTTAGGGCAAAAGGGAGCTACCCCTAAAACCCATTCTAAGTCTTCATCAAGTTCATCTTCTAAGAATCATGTTAAGTGTTTCAAGTGTCAAGGCTTTGGACACTATGCTAAAGATTGTGTTAACAAGAAAGTGTTGTTCGTGAATGAACAAGGAGAAATCGAAAGTGAAGATGAAGAGATTACTCTAGGATCTAGTGGTGATGGAGATGATGAAGGCGATGCCCATGATGATAGTGATGATGGTGTCGGTTTTGCACTTAAGAGTTTGGTTGCTAGGAGAACTTTGAGTGCTTATGTGAAAGACGATGTGAACAATCAAAGGGAGAACTTGTTTCATACTAGGATGTATGCAAATTGGAAGCCTAGTAGTGTGATTATTGATGGTGGGAGTTGTACAAACATAGCTAGTGTTTATTTGGTGAAGGAGATGCAATTACCCACTACAAAACACCTTAAACCCTATAGCTTAGGTTGGATCAACGATAAGGAGGAGATTAGGGTTAACAAACAAGTTTTAGTTTCTCTTTGTTTGGGCAGGTACAAAGGAGATGTATTGTGCGATATCTTACCTATGCAAGCATGCCATGTACTACTTGGACGACCATGGCAATATGATAACAAAGTTCAACATGATGGTGAGACGAACCAATATACTCTCATGTGTGGTAAGAAGCCCTTTACTTTTATTCCGTTATCACCTCAAGAGGCTTTAAAGGATCAATTAAAATTGAAAGAGGAATTTACTAAGATGGAATCCGATTATAGGGCTAAAGAAAAGACTAAACATGCTAATTTAGATATGAATTGCGATTTAGTTGAAAGGCATGCTAGTTCTAAGAAAGTTGTTAAGGAGTGTATGTTAGCTACTAAGAGTAAGATTAAAGAAGCTTTGAATGATAATTTTGTTTTGATCTTACTTTTGCTTAAGAATACACTTGTTGCTACTACGACTAGGAAAGAGAGTTTCCAAGCAACATTGTTTCTCTAGTGATTATGTAGATGTGTTTCCGGAGGAGATTCCTAGTGGTTTGTCGCCAATTAGGGGAATTGAGCATCAAATTGACTTCATCACTGGAGCGCAAATACCTAATAAGCCAGCCTATAGGACAAACCCTGAAGAAACAAAGGAATTGGAGAAGCAAGTTGGAGAGCTACTTCAAAAGCGGTTTGTGCGTGAGAGCCTTTCTCCATGTGCCGTTCCAGTTTTGCTTGTTCCTAAGAAAGATGGGACTTGGAGAATGTGTGTTGATTGTAGAGCAATAAACAACATAACGGTAAAGTATCGTCACCCTATTCCTAGATTATATGATATGCTAGATGAATTGCATGGTGCTTGTTTATTTTCTAAGATTGATTTTAAGAGTGGCTATCATCAAATTCGTATGAAAGAGGGTGATGAATGGAAAACTGCCTTTAAAACTAAATTAGGATTGTATGAATGGTTAGTTATGCCTTTTGGATTGACTAATGCACCTAGTACATTCATGCGATTAATGAATCATGTTTTAAGAGATTTTATTGGCAATTTTGTTGTTGTTTATTTTGATGATATACTTGTGTATAGCCGAAACCTAGATGAGCATGTTAGGCATCTAAGATGTGTGTTAGATGTACTTAGGGTTGAGAAATTGTATGCTAACCTTAAGAAGTGCACCTTTTGCACAAACAAGCTTGTTTTTCTGGGTTTTGTGTTGTCATCGCAAGGTATACAGGTTGATGAGGAAAAGATCAAGGCAATCAAAGATTGGCCAACCGCCACCAACGTTGGTCAAGTGAGATCTTTTCATGGACTAGCCGGATTTTATAGGAGGTTTGTTAAGGACTTTAGCACCTTAGCCGCCCCTATTACAAGTGTGATGAAGAAGAATGCACTATTCAAGTGGGGAGATGAACAACAAGAAGCATTTGAGACTTTGAAGGAAAAACTAACTAATGCTCCTTTGCTTGTTTAGCCTAACTTTAACAATACTTTTGAGATTGAATGTGATGCATCAGAGGTTGGAATTGGAGCTGTTTTGATGCAAGGTGGGAAGCCCGTCGCATACTTTAGTGAGAAATTAAATGGGGCTACATTGAATTATCCAACCCATGACAAAGAGTTGTATGCTCTTGTGAGGGCGTTACAAACTTGGCAACACTACCTATGGCCTAAGGAATTTGTGATTCATATGGATCGTGAAAGCTTAAAGAATTTAAGAGGCCAACAAAAGTTGAACAAGAGACATGCTAAGTGGAGCGAATTCATTGAGTCTTTTCCTTATGTTGTGCCATACAAAGAAGGTAAGGAGAATGTGGTAGCCGATGCTTTATCAAGGAGGTATGTCTTACATTCCATGCTTGATTCTAAGTTTCTTGGTTTTGAGTATATTAAGGAATTGTATGCTAGTGATGTTTATTTTGGTGAAATATTTAAAGCATGTGAAAATTCTTGATTTAGGAAGTATTATAAGCATGATGGATTTTTGTTTAAGGAATCTAGATTGTGTGTGCCTTCTTGTTCTTTGCGCATCTTGCTCATGAGGGGATCGCATGAAGGGGGTTTAATGGGTCACTTTGGAGTTGATAGAACATATGACATATTACATGAACACTTCTTTTGGCCTAAGATGGGACATGATGTAGGGAAGTATGTTGCTAGTTGCATTGTTTGTTTGCAAGCTAAATCTACTTCTAAACCGCATGGTTTGTATACTCCTTTGCCTATTCCTCATGAACCATGGACTCATATTAGCATGGACATTGTTTTAGTTTTACCTCATTCTAAGAGAGGTAAAGATTCTATCTTTGTAGTTGTTGATAGGTTTTCTAAGATGGCTCACTTTATTGCATGTAATAAAACGGATGATGCCATTAATGTAGCTAATTTTTTCTTTAAGGAAATTGTTAGACTACATGGAATGCCTAGAACGATTGTAAGTGATAGAGATGCTGATGCCCCAAGGGCTTATCATGGCTTAGAAGAACACATTGGAGCCAATGAAGATCATGTAGATGTCATCGATGCTAGCTTGGAGGAGCATGGAGATGGAGGCACAAGTGACCGGCCATTGCTTGGAGAAGCCGCGCAGCAACGGCCACAAGACCGGCCACGCGACATGGACATGTCCGGCCATCACCGACCACGCGACATGGACATGTCCGGCTACAACCGGCCAAACGACTCGGCCATGCCCAGCCACAACCGGCCACGCGATCCTTTGTCTGTGCCGTTGGGTCCAATCACAAGGGCTCGGGCTAAAAGGTTTAAGGAAGCTTGATCGAGCTCAAATTATGCATATTTTTATAGCTATTTTTCTATACTTTTTACCACTTTTATATGCATTTATACCTTATTTTCTAAGTATTTGTGTTTTTAGTCTTTATGAGATGTGAAATTAAGAATTTACTTATTTTCACTACTTTTGGAGCTATTTTGATTACTTTTTACACAGATATTAGCAAAGTAATTTTGAGTATAGATTTGGACATGCAAAGTTCGTGTTTGAAGATTTCTTGAAGATAATTTGAAGATTTGAAGATCATTGAAGAATTATTTCAAGGAGCAAGAATTGAAGATTTGAGCTAAAATTGCAAAGCATTGAAGCCAAGCCCAGAAGAAGCCCTGAAGCTAAGGAATTTTGGATTATTTATATGGGAATATACTTAGCCCATATAAACCTATAATTGGAGTTAAAATCCCAATTTGTGGGCCCAATATCCAAAAGAATATCCAAACCCCGCATTAATCCCGTAGATTTGCGATATAACCCCTATTTCAGCGCAGTCTCGGAAGAAAGGCCATAACTTTCTGCTCAGATGTCCGTTTTAAGCCCATGAGTACTTGTTGGAAAGCTAACTCCGAGCTCTACAATTTTCCTTTGAAGTCTGAAGCCCAATTCTGCCGATTTCAAGCCCAAATCTGCCGGTGAAGTTTCTGCAGAAATCCAGAAAATTCCAGAATCCTATTTTGACTTGGATTCTATTCTAGGATGACACCTAATCCTACTTGGAGTCCAAGACAGCCCTAAACCGCCCTACCCTTGTTTCTCCACTATAAATAGCCACCTTAGGTCTAGATTTTAGATAGTAATTTTTATTCTTCATAAGATATATTGTTTAGTTGAAGGTTTGGAGGAGAAAAACCCTAGGAGCCGCCGCCCCTCTCTCTTCCTCATCTATAGATAAGTTCTTTTCTTCTTATTTGTGGATGATCACTCAATTTATGAGTGAGTAATCCCTTTCTTTTCTCCAATGTAGAATTTAATTTATCTCTTGACTAATTCCATGGTGAGATTTTGTGCTTTTATATGAGAATTTATTTGAGTATTTCTTGGATCTCTGTATGAATTCTATGTTGCTTGTTTTGATTGACTGGGTCGACACTTTCATGATAAATTGAGTTAGCATTTGCTAGATTAGGTTGTGAATTAATCACTCCAGCTTAATTTTATGTAGCGATTGGATGTGAATTAATCCTCCATCCAAGAGAGAAAAGAATCAATGGGCGAGAAATTTCTCATTGTGTTTGTTATTAAATTACTTGTTCTTCATGCTTTATTCCTAAGTGATCTCAAAGCCCTAAGAAAGTAATTGATTGCTGAAAGAGTAAAAGAGATAGATTGACTTTAATCGGTAATCTAATCTATTTAAGGTAATTTAGGTTAAGTCCGACAGGCTATTCAAGGTTCTCATAATCTTTAGATATCTATGATCCATGTTATTGTTGTCAAGAGGGATATTAATTCTATGTTGGAGGTTGTTTCTATTTAATTGTTATTTTCGATATTATTCACTGCTTTTGATTAATTGTTTTCTTTTATTTTCTTGATTGCTTTCTTAGATAATTTACTTTGTTAGATTTAATTTCAATTCCTCTTTAAATTCTCTTTATTAATTTGTTTTGTTTGAGAAAAGGAAGAGCCGTTCTCTCTGTGGGATCGGCCCCTACTTGCCCTAGCTAGTTTAGTTAGTAATTGTTGGGATAATTATTTATTTTATCGTCATTGACGACACGATGATAATTTTGGCGCTGTTGCCGGGGAGATTGTGTTTAATTTTCTTTTTCTCTTATTTTATTTTCTATTAGATTTGCACTTGATCATCTTTGTTTTGCAGAATAGATTCGATGGAGCAATCACAAACGTTACGAGAGCTGAATTTCAACTGTGAATTGCCGCCCCTTTGTATTGACTATCCAGCCATGGATATGTCCTACAAACTGAAGCCTGGAGTAATCCGTATGTTGCCGATTTTTCAAGGAGAACATCATGAGAATCCTCATGAATATCTGCAAAGTTTCTTTCTGAAGTGTGCTAGAATCACTGGGATGCCTGAAGAGGACTTAAAACTTCGAACTTTTCCTGTCACATTGGACGGAAAGGCAAAAGAATGGTTATTAAGACTACCACCCAAATCTATAAAATCTTGGAAAGAGATGGAGACAATATTTTTGAACAAATATTTTCCAGAAGCTAAGCGTGCTGATGTCAGAGGAAAGATCAACACTTGTCAACAATTGCAAGGCGAAAAGTGGTATCAATATTGGGAGAGATACAACCAGATCTGTGCAAGTTGCCCCTACAACAACATAAGCGAAGCACTTTTAATTCAACACTTTTATGATGGCCTTATTTATGAAGATCGCACCTATGTCGATGCTGCCAGTGGAGGAGGAATTACATTCAAAACCCCTGAAGAAGCGAGGAAGCTGCTCAACACTATGGTGGAGAATATACATCAATTTGGTACAACCAATGAAACTAATGCAACAAAGGACTCAGAGATAGCAGAAATTTGGAAAGAGTTAAAGGAAGTGACTACTCAATGCGGAAATTTAGCAAAGATGTTTGCTGAATTTATGAGTGTTTGTACACAACCTTCTATTCAAAAAAGAGGAATTAATGCTATTGAAGAAACCCAGCATTGGATGGAATTGCCGAAAGTACCTGCGATGTCATCAATTCCAACACCTAATTTTCCTAAAACACTACCACCCATTGATGTGTTCGATGAGCCAATTCAAGGAGATATGAAGACTTCAACCAAAATCAAGAAAGATGCACCTGCCGTGCCAGATGCTGAACATCAACAATCAGAAGAAGAATGGATGGAGGAGATGCAAGCTAAGTATGATCCACTACCATTCCCCGAAAGGTTTGCTCAACAACTCAATTTACTTCGGAATTTAGAGGTAAACATCCCTTTAGTTAATGAAATAGCGAAAGTACCAAGGTACGCTTCTTTTCTTAGAGAATTATGCAATAATAAAATTAAGTATGGTGAAAAATATGCCTGCATGGATGAAAATATATCTGCTGCTTATCAAAGAAAATTGCATCATAAATGCAATAGTTTAGGTTCTTTTTCTATTCCTTGTAGTATAGGAAAGAATGACGTAGGTAAAGCTATGTGTGAATATGGATCTTTGATTAATATCATGCCTTATTCTGTTTATAAGCAATTGAATATAGAACCTCTGCTTGAAACTGATCTTATTATCCAATTTGCTGATAGAACTAACCATAAACCTGAAGGTTTAGTTGAGAACGTTTTAGTGCAGATAGGAGATTTTGTTTTTCCTGCAGATTTCTATGTCCTGAAGATGAGTGAAGATGACATTCATCTACCTCAAATGCCACTACTGTTAGGAAGACCGCTTTTAATTGCAGCAAGTATGGATTTCAACGCAAAAGAAGGAACAATCACCATGGAATTCGACGGAAAGCCCATTGTATTCACCATAAGTGAATCGATGGGAGCTCCTGCCGAAATTCATTCCATTTATTCCATTGACACAATTGGAACTTATTCAGAAAAAATACAAGCACTCAACCAAGAAGATGAACTTAAGGTGACCCTCACCAAAAGTTTACATCAACAAGACGTTGAAGAAGCAGAAGTCGAGATGCCAAAAGAGATAGCAGAGACTGTCAGTGAACTATCATCCAACGAAGAAGTGGAGACGATTTCTTACATCAATCTGGAGCCAACGCCCAAGCCATTACCATCTATCATTCAACCTCCAGAAGTCAAGCTGAAACCGCTTCCTGAAGGCCTGAAACATGTTTTTCTTGGAGATAATGATACCCTACCTGTTGTTATCTTAAGTAAATTGAACAATTTACAAGAAGAACAACTAATCAGAGTCTTAAAGGAACACAAAGAAGCCATTGGATGGACTGTAGCTGATATCAAAGGAATAAGTCCTACTGTATGCATGCATAGGATTCGACTTGAAGATGATGCAGTAGCAGTTCGACAGCCACAAAGAAGACTAAATCCGAATCTTGCTGAAGTTGTTAAAGATGAAGTTCTTAAATACTTGGAGCTGGTCTCATCTATGCTATATCAGATAGTAAATGGGTTAGCCCGGTCCAAGTAGTTCCAAAGAAGTCCGGATTCACTGTCGTAGAAAACAAGGATGGAGAGCTAGTACCTCAGAGATTGCAGAATGGATGGAGAGTATGCATCGACTACAGAAAGCTGAATTCCGCCACAAGGAAGGATCACTTTCCGCTGCCATTCATTGATCAGATGTTGGAAAGATTAGCTTGCAAGGCCTACTATTGTTTTCTGGATGGTTACTCGGGATACTTTCAAATACCAATTGCACCTGAAGATCAAGAGAAGACCATGTTTACATGCCCTTTCGGTACGTATGCTTACACAAGAATGCCTTTTGGTTTATGCAATGCACCTGCAACTTTTCAAAGGTGTATGATGAGCATCTTTCAAGATTATGTGGGAGATAAGATGGAAGTTTTCATGGATGATTTCACAGTCTATGGAGATAACTTCAATCAATGTCTCAATAATCTAGAACTCATCTTAAAAAGGTGTGTTGAAACCAATTTGGTATTGAATGCTGAAAAATGCCACTTCATGGTAGAACAAGGTATTGTTCTAGGCCATGTAGTATCCAAAGAGGGGATGCAAGTCGATAAGCCAAGATCGATGTTGTACAGAACCTGCCATATCCGACATGTGTCAAAGATATCCGCTCATTCTTAGGCCATGCTGGATTCTACCGAAGATTTATCAAGGATTTCTCAAAGATCTCAGCACCGATGTGTAGACTATTACAAAAAGAAGTAGAGTTCGAATTTGGAGATGATTGCAAGGAAGCATTTGATAAATTGAAGACTGCACTCACCACCATTCCAATTGTGAAGCCACCTAATTGGAAACTACCGTTCGAGATCATGTGTGATGTAAGTGACGTTGCCATTGGAGCTGTTCTAGGTCAGAGAGTCGACAAGGTACCTCATGTTATCTATTATGCTTCAAGAACTCTAGATGCTGCTCAAAAGAATTACACTACCATAGAAAAAGAGATGTTTGCCGTTGTCTTTGCTTTGGAGAAGTTTAGACCGTATATTTTAGGATCTAAAGTGATAATCTACTCCGATCATGCTGCATTGAGATATCTAATGAAAAAGAAAGAAGCAAAAGCTAGGCTTATGCGATGGCTTTTGTTATTTCAAGAGTTTGATATCGAAATAAGGGACAAGAAAGGAGCTGAGAATGTTGTTGCCGATCACCTAAGCAGAATTGAAAACAAGGAAGAAGAAATCGCAATCAATGAGGTGCTGCCTTTTGAAGAATTGTTTGCTGTTTCTCAACTTCCCTGGTATGCTGATATTGTCAATTACTTAGTTGCTCGTCGCCTACCTTCAGATCTTAGCAGAGGACAAAAATTGAAGATCATAAGTGACGCCAAGTATTATTTATGGGATGATCCGTACTTATGGAAGCAAGTATCCGACTTAGTAATGAGAAGATGCATTCCCGACAATGAGACTCAATCCGTTTTGAAATTTTGCCATGGAGATGAATGTGGAGGCCACTTTGGACACAAGAAGACCGCAAGGAACATCTTGGAATGCGGCTTCTATTGGCCTAAGCTTTTCAAGGATTCTTATGAGTATTGCAAAGCCTGTCCACAATGCCAAAGAGTTGGAGGTATATCGCAAAGGAATCAGATGATTCAATCACCTATATTCGTTGCCGAAGTTTTCGATGTATGGGGAATTGATTTCATGGGACCTTTTCCTCCATCAGACAAGAAGTATTACATCCTTCTAGCCGTGGATTATGTTTCTAAATGGGTTGAAGCTATTGCTACGGAGAAAGATGATGCTAGGATCGTAGCCAAATTTCTAAAGAATAATATTCTTCATCGATTTGGAATACCAAGATACCTCATCAGTGATCGTGGAACTCATTTTTGCAATAAAATTGTTCAAGTACTAGTTGAAAAATATGGAGTACACCATAGGGTATCTACTTCATATCATCCTCAAACTAGTGGACAAGCAGAAATATCCAACCGTCAAGTGAAGCTGATTTTGGAGAAAACAGTCAACGTCCAAAGAAAAGATTGGAGTATGCGACTAGGAGATGCTTTATGGGCCTATCGTACAGCTTATAAGACACCTCTAGGTAAGTCCCCATACAGAATTGTGTTTGGAAAACCATGTCATTTACCTGTGGAATTAGAACACAAAGCATGGTGGGCAGTTAAGCAATGCAATCTTAACTTTGACAAGGCTGGAATTCAAAGGATGTTACAATTGCAAGAACTTGAGGAAATTAGGAATGAAGCCTATGAGAGTGCAAGAATTTACAAGGAAAAGACTAAAGCTATGCATGATCAAAGGATATTAAGAAGAACATTCCATGAAGGTCAGAAAGTTTTATTATTTACAAGTTCGATCAAACATCATGGAAAATTAAGATCCAAGTGGGGAGGACCTTATGAGATAGTACAAGTTTACCCTAATGGATCAGTGGAAATTATTAATCCAGTCAAAGGGAATCCATTTAAAGTTAATGGGCAAAGACTCAAGCCTTACTTCGAACCATTGACAATAGCCTTGATTGAAGAAGTTGAATTGGAGGATCCCGTTTATCTTCCAATTTAAGGTCGAAGAAAGGAAGAGTCAAGCTAATGACTTTAAACAAGCGCTTATTGGGAGGCAACCCAATTTTAATTTTAATTTTTTTTTTATGAATTTTTATACATGGAGTAAAAAGTACCAAGCCATACACCATGCATGATCGAAACCTGGAGAGTTAGCATGCATGGCCGGTCATAGCTTGGCCATGCCGCACAACACCAAGCCTTGACCCGGCTAAGGCTCGGCATCGCCGCGCCATCGCCAGGACGAGCTCGGTACCGCACCAAGCATGACCCGGACATCACCGAGCCATGCCATGTACCCCAGCCGGACAGCACCGGACATCACCGAGCCATGCCATGCACTCCAGCCGGCCAGCACCAGACATCACCGAGATAGCACCAGCCATGCCGTGCCCTAACCTACGCGATACCAGCCACAACCGGCCAAGCCCGAGACAGCACCAGCACCAGCAGCCGCTCCACCCCGCGCCATGCCGCGACAGCATCAGCACTAGCAAGTCCGCGTCCCGTGTGCACCAGCCCGCGCTACCGCCAGGACCCGCTCGGCCTTGAACCGAGCCACTATCGGCCATATCCCGCTCGCACTAGGACAATGCCGCGCCAACCCGGAGCTAAGGAGGACGCCATGCAAGTGCCGCGCCATCTACATGCAAAGTGTGTTAGGATTTTAATTTCCTATATTGACTAGGAAATTGAGTTCCTAATTGACTTCCAAAGCCAACACCTTTTTCCATATAGGTAAAGTACTCCTAAACAAGGTATGTTTCTTACTTTTTACTCTAACTAAAACCTCTTAGGACTAGAATTTGATCACTATATAAAGACACCTCTATTTCTCTTTATTCATCAAATCACAAGAAGCAATATTTGAGAGCTTAAAAATTCGGCTAAGAAGCAATTTTTGAGAGCAAGGCCGATTAGAGGAGAAGTCGACTTTACAAGGACCAAGTCGACAAGGAAGTCGACTCTTGGAAGCAAAGTCGATTGAGCAAGTCGATTTGGTTATTTTTCTAAGAAGAAGTCGACAACCCCTTTTTCAATTGAAGATGTCGACGATGCTAGCAACAACAACTAAGGATTTTGAAGTTCAATTCAAGAAGTTTAAGGATCAATTTTATCGAATTGGAGCTTCTCAATTCGGTCCAAAGTTTCAAGGAAGCTTTATTCGCCAAGATTGCCATGAACTCTTGAGTATGATTTCGTTGATACCTAAGGATGAAATTGAGGCTAAGCCCGGTTTCAAAGCTAGGATGATTTATCAATTTCTTTGGGACAAAGCTAACAAGTCGCATGAAGCTGTTTTAAGATCAAAGGAAAGAGCTGAGAAGGAATTTGCAAAGCGTTTCCATCCCTATGGAAATCGATTTTCTCACCCAAGGAATTTCAATGGGAGAAATCGACCTAATGTTGCACCTTGGAGTAAGCCTTTTCCTATGCCAAAGATTGATGGGTATCGCACCAAGCCCTATAGGCCACCCTATAGACCTCCTATGCGATGTGCCCCTTTTCCTCAACGGTTTCATGATTCTTTTTATGCTTCTTCATCTAATCAACCAAGAGCTGCACCTGTTGCTACTGTTTTTACCTTGGAAGAATTAAAGGATAAGCCCTCAATTTCAATTGGACCAAGAGATCCATTGTATGAGGAAGGTCAAGGTGAAGATGATATTGTGATAATTGCTTCTGCTACTGAATCAAGTGATGCTTCTAGTGATGAGAATAAGGAAGGAAAAGAGGAGGAGAATCAAGAGAAGGAAAATAAGGAAGAATTTCATCCTTTCCTTGCTCAATTTAAGGATTTAAGTGATCAAGTTGCTAGCTTAAGAGAGGATTTTGATACTATAATTGGGAATTTGGAAAACCTCTTCAATTTATTGGAGAAGGCTATTCCTAAACCAATTTAGGTTTTAAAATTAAGATTTTAATTTAGGATTTTATTCTTAAGCATCTTAGGTTTAGTTATTTAGTTTATGCTTTATCTTTAATTTTTCTTTATTTTATGTTTTTATTTTTCAAGTTTAATTAATAAATTATCTAGTTTTATTTTCCTATCACTTTAATTTTTATTGTCTTTTTGTTCGAGTAATTATCTTCATCAAAGCCGCCCAGGTATGTTTCATGAACCATAACTTTTTAATTTTTGGTAAGATATTTTTGCATACTTTGATTTTATGATTGCTTTTACATTGAGGACAATGTGAATTTTAAGTGTGGGGGGTGAATACTTGATTATAGGTTTATTGTTTGATTATTGAGTCATATGATAGTCTTTTGCATGAGAATCTAGGATAAAAATATGATTGTTTTGAATCGTCTATTTTCCCCAATTTTTGAAAATATTTTTCGAAAAATTGATTTTTATTGAAAATTTTGATGATTTTTCAAACTCTTTGATTTTTCAAGCATATATTGAATGATTGATTTGATTATGATTGATGAATGTTTAGAATTTTTAATGATGCTTTATTCTTTGATTGATTTATAGTAAGAAGTTTTGATTTCTTAGAATTAGGTATAATTGAAGTTTGTGATATGATCTTATTATTCAATGCTTTCATGATTATCTATTTCTAGAACTTGTATTGAATTTTGATTGAAGTTACAATTAAGAAAGCATGCTATAGATTTGTCAAGAATAAGTGTGGGGGACTATCTATATAAAGGGTAATTAAAACCGTTTTCATAAAGAAGTGATCTTATGCAAGAGGAGAAGAGATATTTTCTGTTTAAAAAAAAAAAAACTCCATTGTTGTCACTCTTCTCTTTAAACAAAAGGAGTTAGTAACCCTTGGGAAGAGGATAAGAGGCATGGATCAACAGAAATATTGTCCCTCTAGAGTGCTAGTAGCCTCAAAATAAAAAGGGAGTTAGTAACCCCTAAGCATAAACACTTCAAGAGGTTAGTAACCTCAGTTTTTTTTTTAAAAATCAATTACCCTTCAAAAACTATTATAACCCACATGAGTCCTTGGTTTGTTTATGACATTGTAATCTTTTGAGTAATGGAGAGAAAGATGAAGATGCAAGCCTATAGAGAGAAATAGTTATAAAAGTGAGGGATGGTAAGTAATTAGAGCTACTTTGATTATGGCTACTTAAGAATGATAATGCTTGCTATTGATTGATCTCTGGATTAAGTATTATTGATGTTCTTTGCTATTTTGATTTCATGATTGAATTGATTCTTTGATATATGAATGAAGTCAAATTGATCTTTTGAAAATTTTGATTTTTGATTAACTTACATTGATTTTGCTAAGGGACTAGCAAAGTTCAAGTGTGGGGGAAATATGATCGAGCTCAAATTATGCATATTTTTATAGCTATTTTTCTATACTTTTTACCACTTTTATATGCATTTATACCTTATTTTCTAAGTATTTGTGTTTTTAGTCTTTATGAGATGTGAAATTGAGAATTTGCTTATTTTCACTACTTTTGGAGCTATTTTGATTACTTTTTACACAGATATTAGCAAAGTAATTTTGAGTATAGATTTGGAGATGCAAAGTTCGTGTTTGAAGATTTCTTGAAGATAATTTGAAGATTTGAAGATCATTGAAGAATTATTTCAAGGAGCAAGAATTGAAGATTTGAGCTAAAATTGCAAAGGATTGAAGCCAAACCCAGAAGAAGCCCTGAAGCTAAGGAATTTTGGATTATTTATATGGGAATATACTTAGCCCATATAAACCTATAATTGGAGTTAAAATCCCAATTTGTGGGCCCAATATCCAAAAGAATATCCAAATCCCGCATTAATCCCGTAGATTTGCGATATAAGCCCTATTTCAGCGCAGTCTCGGAAGAAAGGCCATAACTTTCTGCTCAGATGTCCGTTTTAAGCCCATGAGTACTTGATGGAAAGAAAACTCCGAGCTATACAACTTTCCTTTGAAGTCTGAAGCCCAATTCTGCCGATTTCAAGCCCAAATCTGCCGGTGAAGTTTCTGCAGAAATCCAGAAAATTCCAGAATCCTATTTTGACTTGGATTCTATTCTAGGATGACACCTAATCCTACTTGGAGTCCAAGACAGCCCTAAACCGCCCTACCCTTGTTTCTCCACTATAAATAGCCACCTTAGGTCTAGATTTTGTAAGTAATTTTATTCTTCATAAGATATATTGTTTAGTTGAAGGTTTGGAGGAGAAAAACCCTAGGAGCCGCCGCCCCTCTCTCTTCCTCATCTATAGATAAGTTCTTTTCTTCTTATTTGTGGATGATCACTCAATTTATGAGTGAGTAATCCCTTTCTTTTCTCCAATGTAGAATTTAATTGATCTCTTGACTAATTCCATGGTGAGATTTTGTGCTTTTATATGAGAATTTATTTGAGTATTTCTTGGATCTCTGTATGAATTCTATGTTGCTTGTTTTGATTGACTGGGTCGACACTTTCATGATAAATTGAGTTAGCATTAGCTAGATTAGGTTGTGAATTAATCACTCCAGCTTAATTTTATGTAGCGATTGGATGTGAATTAATCCTCCATCCAAGAGAGAAAAGAATCAATGGGCGAGAAATTTCTCATTGTGTTTGTTATTAAATTACTTGTTCTTCATGCTTTATTCCTAAGTGATCTCTAAGCCCTAAGAAAGTAATTGATTGCTAAAAGAGTAAAAGAGATAGATTGACTTTAATCGGTAATCTAATCTAATTAAGGTAATTTAGGTTAAGTCCGACAGGCTATTGAAGGTTCTCATAATCTTTAGATATCTATGATCCATGTTATTGTTGTCAAGAGGGATATTAATTCTATGTTGGAGGTTGTTTCTATTTAATTGTTATTTTCGATATTATTCACTGCTTTTGATTAATTGTTTTCTTTTATTTTCTTGATTGCTTTCTTAGATAACTTACTTAGTTAGATTTAATTTCAATTCCTCTTTAAATGCTCTTTATTAATTTGTTTTGTTTGAGAAAAGGAAGAGCCGTTCTCTCTGTGGGATCGACCCCTACTTGCCCTAGCTAGTTTAGTTAGTAATTGTTGGGATAATTATTTATTTTATGGTCATTAACGACACGATCAAAGCTTTATTGGGCTTTGTAAGATCTCATCTTGGAGGTTTAAAGTCCATTGAAGAACATTTGGAAGGCATTGAAGTCGACATCACCAAGAATATTCCCATCGATTCCAAGGTGTTTACCTTACTTGAAATCGATGAGCATTAGACTTTGGCATTGTGTAATTCGGCCTCGTGGGCCTTTATTCTATCTTAGATTAGTTATTTATTTAGTCTAGAAGACATTGGGTTGGGCCTTGTTTGACTAAGTCCAATCCTTGCTTAATTAAGTTATGTATTTACTTTTCCTAGTAGGACAAGGATTAGGCTATTTCCTTGTTCCTTCCTTTATGTAATGTTTTCCTTTTAGTTTTAGGAGAAGGGTTATGCGTCCCCTACTACTATATAAAGGGACCATCCCCCTCTTGTAAAGATAAGCTGAGTTGATTAATAAAGTTGAGGATTATTTTCCCAAATTGATTATCTTAGCTTCATTGTTCTAGTTTGAGCAAACTTAGGGTTCTTCATCTTGTAGAGTCCTAGCAAGCAATTAGGTTGAGATAACTTAGTTGTTTGTAAATCTTGTGATCTTGAGAATTCAATTGCAGGTCTAATTGAGTGCTTAAGGCCGACGAAAGAGGAGGGATAGCTTTGTGAAGATCATCGACATACAAGTCTAGAAGTTGAAGAAGTTCAAGTCAACTTTGGTGGATATTCAAAGGTTGGATTTGAATCTAATACAACTAGATTCGTATCAATTGGTATCAGAGCTTAGGTTTATCATCTTCAATCAGTAAATCTATCTTTTTACTCATCATTCATCCCATCGATTTCACCCACACTCATATCGCACCACCCTTCTTGAAAATTCAAAAATTCAGAAACTTCAAAAATTCATAGCCGATTCATCTTGCATCGTTTTACTTTGAAATTTCAGATTTGAGTCCCTCATAACTAGAAGTTCTATCTAAAAATATAAAAATAAAATAAAATAAAATAAAAAAACTTTTCGACCAGAAACTTGTGATTTTTGTTCTGGATTCGTTTGAGCTCGGAAAGCTGTGAAATTTGAGCTTTAGCCTTATTTTGGTGTGATCTTTCTGGGAAAAAGATTGAAAAAAATCAAAAAAATCTGTGCTGTTATCGATTTTTTCCAGAAACTAGGGTTCTTAGTTTGGGAAATTTGGGTATTAGGGTTTTCTTGTGCAATTGATCTAATTAGTTGCAATAACTCTAATTGATTGTGTAATTGAGGTCCTTGGATTGCTTTTGCTGTTAATTGTAATTTGATTTGAATAATTTCAGGTTACAAACCCTATTGGATTCAAGTGGTACAAAATAGGAGACAAGTGGTACTAGGGTTTATACTAACCAATTTGATATTGTGATTGTGCATCAACTTTGGAGAAGAATTTCGACATAAGGAGCCTACATTAAGTGGTTTGGTTTGGATTAAGATCACTTTTCTTTTGATTCACAAATAACTTTGCTACTAATTGTTTGTTCCTCAAGTAGGTCACGAGAAGAAAGGAGTGCTCTAGGAGTTGCTCTTATTAGGCCTATTGAAGCTAGTAAAAGGCAAATCTTGTGAGATCATTAAGAGAGTAGTGGACCGCCAATCCATAGGACTTGAGTACAAACATGAGAGCACAAGTCAAAGGTATAAGCACACACACACTTGTGAGGATTTTTTACAAATTTTTGTTCTTTGTGTAGGTACCATGGAGGGTCAACAAGGAGAACAAAATCAAGCCAACGACTTGGCTGCCATGTTGCAAACTATGATACAAAGAGTGGATACCATGATTGATAAAATGCAACGAGTAAAAGAGGGTATTTTTAGCCTAGATTCTAATGGGGATGGTAATGAGATAGCTTTACTTAGTTTGGTAGATAGGAGAATTTTGAGAGCCTATGTGAAAGGGGATGTTCAAAGGGAGAATTTGTTTCACACTAGGATGTATGCAAATGGGAAGCCTAGTAGTGTGATTATAGATGAGAAGAGTTGTAAAAACATAGTTAGTGACTATTTGGTGAAAGAGTTACAACTACCTACTTCTAATCATCCTAAACCCTATAGCTTAGGTTGTTTCAATGATAGAGAAGACATTAGTGTTAACAAACAAGTTTTAGTTTCTCTTTGTTTGGGCAGGTACAAAGGAGATATTTTATGTGATGTCTTACCCATGCAAGCATGCCATGTACTACTTGGTCGACCTTGGCAAATTGACAACAAAGTTCATCATAAAGGTGAGACCAATAAGTATACGCTCATGTGTGGTAAGAAGTCTTTTACTTTAATTCCTTTATCACTTCAAGATGCCTTAAAAGATGAAATTAAAGTAAGAGATGATTTTGCTAAATTGGAGGCTGAATTTAGGGCCAAAGAAAAGAGTAAATCTGAACCTAAAATTGATGATTGTTTTGATGATAAAACAACCTTAGTTGGAAAGAGTGTTTTAGATGTTGTTTACGATGATACTAAACCTAATTTAAGTGTTGTTTGCAATGACACTAAATCTGTTTTAAGTGTTGTTTGTGATGATACTAAATCTGTCTTGGATGCTAATTGTGATGAAAACAATTCTGTTTTGGTTGAACATAGCATTAAAAATAATCCTGTTTTGGTAGATAACATTGAAAATAAATCTGTTTTGGGTGACAAAAAAGAGATTTCTAAGGAAGTTGTTAAAGAGTGTATGTTAACTACTAAGAGTGAGATTAAGAATGCTTTGAATAATAATTCTGTTTTGATCTTGCTTTTACTTAAAAAAACACTTGTGAGCACTAACTACTTGGATAAGGAACTTCCAAGCAAAATTGTGTTTCCTATGAGTAATTTTGTAGGAATTTGGAGAATGACTGTTGATATTCAAGTTATCAACAACAAGATATTAGCATGTCTCGAATTCAAGTTACTATATGCTAAGTGGAGTGAGTTCATCGAGAGCTTTCCTTATGTTGTACGATACAAACAAGGTAAAGAGAATGTGGTAGCCGATGCTTTATCAAGGAGGTATGTCTTACTTTCCATGCTTGATTCTAAGTTTCTTGGTTTTGAGTATATTAAGGAATTATATGCTAGTGATGTTTACTTTAGTGAAATATTTAAAGCATGTGAAAATTCTGGTTTTGGAAAGTATTATAAGCATGATGGATTTTTGTTTAAGGAATCTAGATTGTGTGTGCCTTCTTGATCTTTGCGCATCTTGCTCTTGAGGGAATCGCATGAAGGGGGATTAATGGGTCACTTTGGAGTTGATAGAACATATGATATATTGCATGAACACTTCTTTTGGCCTAAGATGCGACATGATGTAGGAAAGTATGTTGCTAGTTGCATTGTTTGTTTGCAAGCTAAATCTACATCTAAACCGCATGGATTGTATACTCCTTTGCCTTTTCCTCATGAACCATGGACTCATATTAGCATGGACTTTGTGTTAGGTTTACCTCGTTCTAGGAGAGGTAAAGATTCTATCTTTGTGGTTGTTGATAGGTTTTCTAAGATGGCTCACTTTATTGCATGTACTAAAACTAATGATGCCATTAATGTAGCTAATTTGTTCTTTAAAGAAATTGTTAGACTACATGGAATGCCTAGAACGATTGTAAGTGATAGAGATGCTAAGTTCTTAAGTCACTTTTGGAGAACTTTATGGGCTAAGTTAGGAACTAAGTTGTTATTTTCTACTACTTGTCATCCTCAAACCGATGGTCAAACTGAGGTAGTTAATAGGACTTTGTCGACTTTGCTTAGGGCTTTAATTAAAAAGAACTTAAGAACTTGGGAGGATTGTCTACCTCATGTCGAATTTGCATACAATAGAAGCATACATAGCACCACTGGATATTCACCTTTTGAAACTGTGTATGGCTTTAATCCTTTAACCCCATTGGATTTGTTGAGTTCACCTTTGAGTGTGCAAGTCGACATGGATGGACAAAGGAAGGGCGATTATGTTAGAGAACTTCATGCTAGGGTTCGAGCTCAAATTGAGAAGAAGACACAACACTACATGAAGAATGCTAACAAAGGGCGCAAGGAAGTCATCTTTGAACCCAAAATATATTTTTTAGTAGGGCACTCAAAATGCGAATACTAGTGGTGGTGGCGATGGCGATGGTGGTAATTTTTTTTGTCAATACTTCAATTTCCAGTGCACAATCACGCTGTGGTAAACAAGTAGATACAATATGATTCTTTTGATTCCTTAGATTCCTTTAATCATGTGTGGTTTATGTAACACTGGAACAATAGAGTTTTTTACTGAAATTGTGTATAGAATAATTTTCATATATATATATATATGCTACTTTGAATACACTTCCTTTGGTAATTAAGGTCGCAATATTCAAAATTTCGTTTCAATTGCATCGTATTCGTATTTTATATTTTGTGCTATTATCGTATAGAAATAACTCCCAACCACCCTAAATTTTTCTATAAATAAAAGTCCTCATTTGGGGTATACCTTTATATAGTGGTGTCTAAAGAACAAAACGCCCTTATATAGCGGCGTCTAACGAACAAAACGCCGCTATATTTAACTGATTACAAAAATAGGATATTTTCTAAAATTGCATATAGCGGCGTCCAGACGCCGCAAAATAGGGGCGTCAGGACGCCGCCAAATAGGGGTGTCCAGATGCCGCTACATTTAATTTTTCAAAAAAATTAGTGATATTGGAAAAATTATATGACGGCGTCTAAACGCCGTTATATGACGGCGTTTAGACGCCGTAATGTAGATAGCGGCGTCTGGTGGCACGACGCCGCAAAATAACGGCATTTTTTATAACGGCGACCTTGACGGTGCCTGTTCAAACGCCGTTATTTAAAAAAAAAAACGCCGCTATTTCACTGTTTCTCTGTAGTGTTAATTTCAAGGAAGGAAATTAGGTCAAGTAAAGCACATACTTAATTTCAAGGAAATTAGGTAAAAGAAGACTGACTGACTTAATTTCAAGGGAATTAGGTAAAAGAAGACTGACTGCCTTAATTTCAACGAAATTAGGTAAAAGAAGACTGACTGACTTAATTTCAAGGAAATTAGGTAAAAGAAGACCAACTGACTTAATTTCAAGGAAATTAGGTAAAAGAAGACTGATTGCCTTAATTTCAAGGAAATTAGGTAAAAGAAGACTGACTGGCTTAATTTCAAGGAAACTAAGTAAAGAAAAGACTGGCTTAGTTTCAAGGAAACTAGGTAAAGAAAAGACTGGCTTAGTTTCAAGGAAACTAGGTAAAGAAAAGACTAGGCTTAATTTCAAGGAAACTAGGTAAAAAAAGACTGCCTTAGTTTCAAGGAAACTAGGTAAAGAAAAGACTGGCTTAATTTCAAGGAAATTAGGTAAAGAAAAGACTGGCTTAATTTCAATGAAATTAAGTAAAGAAAAGACTAGCTTAGTTTCAAGGAAACTAGGTAGAGAAAATACTGGCTTAATTTCAACGAAATTAGGTAAAGATAGATTGGCTAGTTTCAAGGAAACTAGGTAAAGAAAGACTGGCTTAATTTCAAGGAAATTAAGTAAAAAGACAGGCTTAATTTCAAGGAAAGAAATTAAGTAGAATAAAAGAACTTAATTTAGGGTAATTAAGTGGAGTCAATAAAAGACTTGATCTAAAAAAGAGATTAAGTAAAACAATAAAAGGGCTTGATTTATAAAAAATTGAGTCAATAAAAGAAGGGAATAATAAGACGGCTTAATCTAAAGAGAATTAAGTCGGAATAAAAGTAATAGTAAATTGGCCCAATCCGGATAATTGAGTAAAGAAAGCAAGTAACAATTTGGCATAAAACGAAGAACTAAGTAAGGCTATGTATAAAGTTAGGCATGAAAATACTAAGGCTTAAAAGTAATTAACCAACCATAGAAACCCGAAGTCAGTTCTAGACCAGTCAGTGTCGTCGTTTCGACGGGCGTCGTGGGGGTGCTAATCCTACCCCACGCGTACCCCACTCCCGGACCATAGATTCTGGTTAATATTAGGCTTAATAATTGGATAGGTGGCTAATCACACCTAGGTAAAAAAAGATTAGTGGCGACTCCCCACAAGAACCTCAATAGTTAGTTTTCCCCCTAGTCGTTCAATGGTGGACCCCGGTCCCGCACGTTGCGACAATATGGAAGGTTTTGTACTGTGTCGACTTTAGCTTTATCAACTAGAAGACCTTCTTTTGAAACCACATAGCCAAGAACAATACCATGATCTACCATAAAGTGACATTTTTTGGCATTGAGTACTAACCTTGTTTCCACACATCTTTTCAATACTAGCTTCAAATTTTCCAAGCAAGCATCAAAAGTATCACCTTAAACAGTGAAATCATCCATGAATACTTCCATTATGTTTTCTATATACTCTTGAAATATGCTCATCATACACCTTTGAAAAGTAGCTGGTCCATTGCATAGACCAAAAGGCATACGCCTGTAAGCATATGTCCCAAAAGGACAAGTCAATATAGTCTTCTCCTGATCTTCAAGTGCAATTGGAATTTGAAAGTAACAAGAGTATCCATCCAAGAAGCAATAAAAAGACTTACATGCTAATCTTTCTAACATCTGATCCATGAATGGTAGTGGAAAATGATCTTTCCTTGTTTATGCGCCGAAGGCTTATCATGGAGGTAATGATGCGCCAAGGACTTATCATGGACTTGAAGACAAGCATGGAGAGCATGGAAAGGATGTGCAAGGGCTGCAAGGAAGCATGAAGATACATGAAGATCATGGAGATATTGATAAGCATGTTCCAAGCACAAAAAAGATGCCATTCAATCCATTGAAGATGCCTATTGGTCCGATGACTAGAACAAGCGCTAAGAGATTCAAGGATGCACTCATGGCCCTTGTTCGAACTCATCTTGATGATATGAAGACCATTCAAGTTCAATTGAAGAGCTTTGATGATCAATTGAGCAAGAAAACACCAATCAATTAAAAGTTCATCACTTTGCTTGCCATTGATTCTAAATGGTCGGATTGACATCATGGCATGAGCCCATTAGCATTTGTTTGCTTTGTTTGGGCTTAATTCTATCTTAAATTAGCTTATTTTTAAGTTTGGATGTTATTTGGGTTGGGTCTTGGTTGACTAAGTCCAATCCTTGTTTAATTATGTCTTTATTTCCTTTTCCTAGTTGGGCTTGGACTAGTTTTTCCCTAGCCCTTATGTTTGGACGAAAATTAGATTTTTATTTTAGGATTTTGGTTGACCCTATCACTATATAAGGGCACCAATACCTCTTGTAAAGTGAAGTTGAGTTGATTAATAAAGTTGAGGTTTTACACCCAAAACTGATTATCTTTGCTTCATTCTTCTAGTTTTAGCAAACTTAGGGTTCTTCAATCTTGTAGAGTCCTAGCAAACAATTAGGTTATGATTGCTTAATTGTTTGAGAATCTTGTGATCTTAAGAGTTCAATTGCAGGTCTAATTGAGAGCTTAAGGCCGACGAACGAAGAAGAAGACTAGGTTAGGTTTATCGAATTCTACAAGTCTAGAAGTATTGGTGTTTCAAGTCGACTTTGGTGGCTATTCAAAGGTGGATTTGAATCTAAGACAACTATATTTGTATCAATTGGTAATCAGAGCATAGGTTGTCATCATCAATCGATAAATCTATCCTTCTATTCATCTATCATCAAGTTTTTCATCCATCTTATTCATCTTCTTGAAAAATAAAAAAATCAGAAACTTTGAAAAATCATAGCAGATCCATTAGGACCTCAATTGCTTTGAAATTTCAGATTTGAGTTCATAATACGTAGTAGTTTAATCAAAAAATAAAAAAAAATTCGACCAGAAACTTGTGATTTTTGTTCTGGGTTCTTTTGAAGTCGGAAAGCTTTGAAATTTGAGATTTAGACTACTTTTAGTGTGATATTTCTGAAAAAAATACTGAAAAAAATCAAATAAAATCTGTAGCACTCATCCCAATTTTGGATTCTGGGGTTACTTTCTAGGTTATTTGGGGATTAGGGTTTTGTGTTGTGCAATTGATTCAATTGGTTGCAATCTTGGGTTGCTTTTGCAGTGATTTGAGACTTAATTTCAGGTTGAAATTTTATTGGAAACAAGTGGTACAAAATTGGATCTAAGTGGTACTAGGGTTTCTAATTGATTAAATTGTGTAATTTGGAGGCTGTTTCACCCTTTTCCAGGTTGAGATTAACGATTTTGCAGGGTCGAGATAGGAACGTTGTGGTCTTCAATTAAGTGTTAAATCGACATTGGAAGATTGTTTTGGTGTTTCTAGATCACTTTCCTTTGATTCACAAAATTTTGCTACTAATTGTTTGTTCCTCAAGTAGGTCACAAGAAGAAAGGAGTTCTCTAGGAGTTGCTCTTATTAACCCTATTGAAGCTAGAAAAAGGCATAATCTTGTGAGATCATCAAGAGAGTAGTGGACCGCCAATCCATAGGTTGAGTGCAAACACGAGAGCACAATCAAGGTATACACGCATACTTGTGAGGAACTTTTGTTATTAATTTTCTTTTGTGTAGGTACAATGGAAGAAGGCTACCGAGATTAAAAATTGGATGCAACGAATGTATAATCGTTCCCCATGATTTAATCAAAGTATGGATAATTTCGTTAATGATGTTAGTTTGACCAAGAAGAGCTTTCCATCATCTAGTAGCTCATGGGAAACTCCTTAAAAGCAAGATCTGAGGACAAATCTTTTTCAAGGGGGAGGGAATGATGCGTCCAAGGCTTATCATGGAGGGAATAATGCGCCAAGGACTTATCATGGACTTGAAGACAAGCATGGAGAGCGTGGAAAGGATGTGCAAGGGCTGCAAGGAAGCATGGAGATACATGAAGATCATGGAGATATTGATAAGCATGTTCCAAGCACCAAAAAGATGTCATTCGATCCATTGAAGATGCCTATTGGTCCGGTGACTAGAACAAGAGCTAAGAGATTCAAGGATGCACTCATGGGTCTTGTTCGAACTCATCTTGATGATATGAAGACCATTCAAGTTTAATTGAAGAGCTTTGATGATGAATTGAGCAAGAAAACACCAATCAATTACAAGTTCATCACTTTACTTGCCATTGATTCTAAATGGCCGGATTGACATCATGGCATGAGCCCATTAGCATTAGTTTGCTTTGTTTGGGCTTAATTCTATCTTAAATTAGCTCATTTTTAAGGTTGGATGTTATTTGGATTGGGTCTTGGTTGAATAAGTCCAATCCTTGTTTAATTATGTCTTTATTTCCTTTTCCTAGTTGGGCTTGGACTAGTTTTTCCCTAGCCCTTATGTTCGGACGAAAATTAGGTTTTTATTTTAGGATTTTGGTTGACCCTATCACTATATAAGGGCACCAATACCTCTTATAAAGTGAAGTTGAGTTGATTAATAAAGTTGAGGTTTTACACCCAAAATAGATTATATTTGCTTCATTGTTCTAGTTTGAGCAAACTTAGGGTTCTTCAATCTTGTAGAGTCCTAGCAAACAATTAGGTTGTGATTGCTTAATTGTTTGTGAATCTTGTGATCTTAAGAGTTCAATTGCAGGTCTAATTGAGAGCTTAAGGCCGACGAACGAAGAAGAAGACTAGGTTAGGTTTATCGAATTCTACAAGTCTAGAAGTATTGGTGTTTCAAGTCGACTTTTGTGGCTATTCAAAGGTGGATTTGAATCTAACACAACTATATTCGTATCAATTGGTAATCAGAGCATAGTTGTCATCTTCAATCGATAAATCTATCCTTCTATTCATCTATCATCAAGTTTTTCATCCATCTTATTCATCTTCTTGAAAAATCAAAAAAATCAGAAACTTTGAAAAATCATAGCGGATTCATTAGGACCTCAATTGCTTTGAAATTTCAGATTTGATTTCCTCATACCTTGTAGTTTAATAAAAAAAATATCAAAATAATAAAAAAAAATTCGACCAGAAACTTGTAATTTTTGTTTTGGGTTCGTTTGAAGTCGGAAAGCTTTTAAATTTGAGATTTAGACTTCTTTTATTGTGATCTTTCTGGGAAAAATACTGAAAAAAAAATCAAAAAAATCTGTAGCTCTAATCGCAATTTTTGACTCTAGGGTTACTTTGCAGTTATTTGGGGATTAGGGTTTTGTGTTGTGCAGTTGATTCAATTGTTGCAATTAACCCTAATTGATTGTTTAATTGAGATTCTTGGGTTGGTTTTGCTGTGATTTGAGACTTAATTTCAGGTTGAAACTCTATTGGAGACAAGTGGTACAAAATTGGATCTAAGTGGTACTAGGGTTTCTAATTGATTAAATTGTGTAATTTGGAGGCTGTTTCACCCTTTTCCAGGTTGAGATTAACGATTTTGCAGGGTCGAGACATGAACGTTGTGGTCTTCAATTATGTGTGAAATCGACATTGGAAGATTGTTTTGGTGTTCCTAGATCACTTTCCTTTGATTAACAAAATTTTGCTACTAATTGTTTGTTCCTCAAGTAGGTCACAAGAAGAAAGGAGTTCTCTAGGAGTTGCTCTTATTAGGCCTGTTGAAGCTAGAAAAAGGCATAATCTTGTGAGATCATCAAGAGAGTAGTGGACCGCCAATCCATAGGTTGAGTGCAAACACGAGAGCACAATCAAGGTATACACACACACTTGTGAGGAACTTTTGTTATTAACTTTCTTTTGTGTATGTACAATGGAAGAAGGCTACCGAGATTAAAAATTGGATGCAACGAATGTATAATCGTTCCCCAAGATTTAATCAAAGTATGGATAATTTCGTTAATGATGTTAGTTTGACCAAGAAGAGCTTTCCATCATCTAGTAGCTCATGGGAAACTCCGTACAAGCAAGATCTGAGGGCAAATCTTTTTCAAGGGGGAGGGAATGATGCGCCCAAGGCTTGATCAGTCGTCAGCAATCATAAAAATAAATATCCCAACAATTACTAACTAAGAATAGCTAGGGCAAGTAGGGGTCGAACCCACAGAGAGATTGGTATTCCTTTTTCTTTTTGTAAAACAAATTAAATAAGAGATTTTCGAAGAAGAGTTTGAAATTAAATCTAACAAACAATAAAATTAACTAAGAAAACAATCAAGAAAATTAAAGTAAACAATTAATTGAAAAGCAGTGAATATTATGAGAAAACAATTAAATAGAAAACCCTCCAACATAGAATTAATCTCTCTCTTGACATAAATAACATGGATCATTGATATCTAAAAATTATGAAAACCTTGGATAGCTTGTTTGGAATTAAATCCTAATTACCAAATTAGATAAGATTTCCCTTTTGGGGCTTAAAATATCCCTATCATTGTCTTAGCAATCAATTTCCCTTTTGGGGCTTAAAAACTACCAAAAGAACAAAGCATTAAACACTAGTAATTAACAAGCACAACAAGTAATTTCTCGGTCGTTGATTCTTATCTCTCTTGGAAGGAAGGGTTACTCCTCCAATTGCTACATACAATTAAATCTGAGATTGTAATTCTAGACTTAATTTAGCTAATGTTAACCTAATTCATCAAGGTAGTGTCGACTCCAACCCATCAAAACAAGCAACATAGGATTAAAACAGAGATCTAAGAAATACCCAAATAATTCTCATATATAAGCACAAAATCTCACCATAAAATTAGTCAAGAGATCAATTAAATTCTACATTGGAGAAAAGAAAAGAATTACTCACTCATAAATTGAGTGAGCATCCACAAATAAGAAGAAAAACTTATCTATGGTTGAAGAAGAAGAGGGGGGCGGCGGCTCCTAGGGCTTTCTCCTCCAAATCTTCAAGCAAATCTACAATATTTTCTTATGGGAATAGAATTACATACAAAATCTAGACCTAAGGTGGCTATTTATAGTGGATGAACATAGTTATGGCGGTTTAGGGCTGACTTAGTGATGCGCCAAGGGCTTATCATGGTCTTGAAGAGCACAATGAAGACAATGGAGATCATGGGGAAGATGAGCATAGGTGGCAAGGAGGCAAGGACAAGCTTGAAGTTGATGGTGATATCGCACGACTTGTTCCAAGCACCAAGGAGATGCCAAAGATGCCATTTGATCCATTGAAGATGCCTTTAGGTCCAATGACAAGAGCAAGAGCTAAGAGATTCAAGGAATCACTCATGGGCCTTGTTCGAGTTCATCTTGAAGATATGAAGTTCCTTGAAGATCAATTGAAGACATTTGGAGATGATTTGAGCAAGGAAAAACCACCCAAAGTGAAGCTCATTACCTTGCTTGAAGTTTAAAAAAAACAGAACAACATCGGCCCAGATGTTGTCAACGTCTGCCCAGAAGTTGCCCTGTTGAAAGGAGAACAAGAATTTCAGGACAACTTCGGCCCAGAACTTGTACAACTTCGGGACAGAAGTTGTTGCAGGAAAGACCTTATTTTTTTCAAGTTTGTTTTATTCCTTTTCCTAGTTTGGCTTGGACTACTAAGTTAGGACGCCCCATAGGGTTTTATTTTAGAATTTTGGTTGACCCTATCACTATATAAGGGCACCAATACCTCTTGTAAACATAAGTTGAGTTGATTAATAAAATTGAGGTTTATTCACCCAAATTGATTATCTTAGCTTCATTGTTCTAGTTTAAGCAAACTTAGGGTTCTTCAATCTTGTAGAGTCCTAGCAAACAATTAGGTTGTGATTGCTTAATTGTTTGTGAATCTTGTGATCTTAGGTGTTCAATTGCTGGTCGAATTGAGGGTCTAAGGCCAATGAACGAAGGAGGATTTATCAAGTGAAGATTGTCGACATACTCATCTAGAAGTTTGGTGATTCAAGTTGATCTTAGGCGGGTCTCTAAGGTGGATTTGGACCGATATACAACTGGATTCGTATCAATTGGTAATCAAAGCTTAGGTTTATCATCTTCAATCGGTAAATCTATCTTTTTACTCATCATTCATCACGTTTTCATCCATCGATTTCACTCATATACTCATCGCACCACCCTTCTTGAAAATCCAAAAAAATCAGCAACTTTGAAAATTCATAGCCGATTCATCTTACATCGTTTTGCCTTGAAATTTCAGATTTGAGTCCCTCATAACTAGTAGTTATATCGAAAAATATAAAAAAAAATATAAAAAAAATTTCGACCAGAAACTTGTGATTTTTGTTCTGGATTCGTTTGAACTCGGAAAGCTATGAAATTTTAGCTTTAGAATTATTTTGGTGTGATCTTTCTGGGAAAAATATTGAAAAAAATCAAAAAAATCTGTGCTGTTATCGATTTTTTCTAGAAACTAGGGTTCTTAGTTTGGGAAATTTGGGGATTAGGGTTTTCTTGTGCAATTGACCTAATTAGTTGCAATAACTCTAATTGATTGTGTAATTGAGATTCTTGGGTTGCTTTTGCCGTGTATTGTGATTTGATTTGAAGAATTTTAGGTCATAAACCCTATTGGAGACAAGTGGTACAAAATTGAAATTAAGTGGTACTAGGGTTTTCTAATCGACTTGATTATTTGAATTGTGTTTGAATTGAGTTTTGTGCAGCAACTTTGGAGAAGTAATTCGACATCAAGAGCCTGCATAAGTGGTTTGGTTTGGTTTAAGATCACCTTCCTTTGATTCACAATAATTTTGCTACTAATTGTTTGTTCCTCAAGTAGGTCACGAGAAGAAAGGAGTGCTCTAAGAGTTGCTCTTATTAGGCCTATTGAAAGCTAGTAAAAGGCATAATATTGTGAGATCATCAAGAGAGTAGTGGACCGCCAATCCATAGGACTTGAGTGCAAACACGAGAGCACAAGTCAAAGGTATAATCACACACACACTTGTGAGGATTTTTACTACTAATTTTTGTTCTTTGTGTAGGTACCATGGAAAATCAACAAGCAAACACTAATGCCATGTTACAACAAATACTTAAACAACTTGGGCACCATTTGTATTAGTTTGGGTGATAGGAGAACTTTGAGAGCCTATGTGAAAGGGGATGTTCATAGGAAGAATTTGTTTCACACTAGGATGTATGCGAATGGGAAGCCTAGTAGTGTGATTATAGATGGGAAGAGTTGTAAAAACATAGTTAGTGATTATTTGGTGAAAGAGTTACAACTACCTACTTCTAATCATCCTAAACCCTATAGCTTAGGTTGTTTCAATGATGAAGAAGAATTTAGTGTTGACAAACAAGTTTTAGTTTCTCTTTGTTTGGGCAGGTACAAGGGAGATGTTTTATGTGATGTCTTACCTATGCAAGCATGCCATGTACTACTTGGTCGACCTTGGCAAATTGACAACAATGTTCATCATAATGGTGAGACCAATAAGTATACGCTCATGTGTGGTAAGAAGCCTTTTACTTTAATTCCTTTATCACTTCAAGAAGCTTTAAAAGATGAAATTAAAGTGAGAGATGATTTTGCTAAATTGGATGCTGAATTTAGGGCTAAAGAAAAGAGTAAATCTGAACCTAAAATAGATGATTGTTTTGATGATAAAACAGCCTTAATTGCAAAGAATGTTTTAGATGTTGTTTGCGATGATACTAAACCTAATTTGAGTGTTGTTTGTGATGACACTAAATCTGATTTAGGTGTTGTTTGTGATGAAAATAAATTCGTTTTGGTTGATCATAGCATTGCAAATAATTCTGTTTTGGTTGACCATAACATTAAAAATAATTCTGTTTTGGTTGATCATAGCATTGGAAATAATTTTGTTTTGGTTGATGGCATTGAAAATAATTCTGTTTTGGGTGACGAGAAAGAGATTTCTAAGGAAGTTGCTAAAGAGTGTATGTTATCTACTAAAAGTGAGATTAAGAATGCTTTGAATAATAATTCTGTTTTGATCTTGCTTTTACTTAAAAATACACTTGTTGCTACTAACGACTTGGAAAGAGAACTTCCCAGCAAAATTGTGTTTCCTATAAGTAATATTGTAGGAATTGGAGTTGTTTTGATGCAAGGAGGGAATTTCGTTGCTTACTTTTGTGAGAAAATTCCTAGAGGATTGCCATCCATTAGAGAGATTGAATTCGCTCCATATGGTGTGCGTTATGTTCAATACGAATTCATTGAGTCTTTTCCTTATGTTGTGCGATACAAACAAGGTAAGGAGAATGTGGTAGCAGATGCTTTATCAAGGAGGTATGTCTAACTTTCCATGCTTGATTCTAAGTTTCTTGGTTTTGAGTATATTAAGGAATTATATGCTAGTGATGTTTTTTTTGGTGAAATATTTAAAGCATGTGAAAATTCTGGATTTGGAAAGTATTATAAGCATGATGGATTTTTGTCTAAGGAATCTAGAATGTGTGTGCCTTCTTGTTCTTTGCGCATCTTGCTCTTGAGGGAATCGCATGAAGGGGATTTAATGGGTCACTTTGGAGTTGATAGAACATATGACATATTGCATGAACACTTCTTTTGGCCTAAGATGCGACATGATGTAGGGAAGTATGTTGCTAGTTGCATTGTTTGTTTGCAAGCTAAATCTACTTCTAAACCGCATGGATTGTATACTCCTTTGCCTATTCCTCATGAACCATGGTCTCATATTAGCATGGACTTTGTGTTAGGTTTACCTCGTTCTAGGAGAGGTAAAGATTCTATCTTTGAAGTTGTTGATAGGTTTTCTAAGATGGCTCACTTTATTGCATGTACTAAAACGGATGATGCCATTAATGTAGCTAATTTGTTCTTTAAAGAAATTGTTAGACTACATGGAATGCCTAGGACGATTGTAAGTGATAGAGATGCTAAGTTCTTAAGTCACTTTTGGAGGACTTTGTGGGCTAAGTTAGGAACTAAGTTGTTATTTTCTACTACTTGTCATCCTCAAACCGATGGTCAAACGGAGGTAGTAAATAGGACTTTGTCTACTTTGGTTAGGGCTTTAATTAAAAAGAATTTAAGAACTTGGGAGGATTGTCTACCTCATGTCGAATTTGCATATAATAGAAGCATACATAGCACCACTGGACATTCACCTTTTGAAACTGTGTATGGCTTTAATCCTTTAACCCCATTGGATTTGTTGAGTTTACCTTTGAGTGTGCAAGTCGACATGGATGGACAATGGAAGGCCGATTATGTTAGAGAACTTCATGCTAGGGTTCGTGCACAAATTGAGAAGAAGACACAACACTACATGAACAATGCTAACAAAGGGCGCAAGGAAGTCATCTTTGAACCCAGGGATTGGGTTTGGTTGCATCTAAGGAAGGAGAGGTTCCCTGAAAAGAGAAAGTCTAAGCTCTTACCTCGTGGTGATGGTCCATTCCAAGTCTTGGAGAGGATCAACAAGAATGCCTACAAGCTAGATCTTCCAAGTGAATATGGCAATGTAAGTGCTACTTTTAATGTTTCAGACTTATCCTTGTTTGATAGTGATGCAGATTTGAGGACAAATCCTTTTCAAGGGAGAGGGGATGATGCGCCAAGGGCTTATCATGGTCTTGAAGAGCACAATGAAGACAATGGAGATCATGGGGAAGATGAGCATAGGTGGCAAGGAGGCAAGGACAAGCTTGAAGTTGATGGTGATATCGCACGACTTGTTCCAAGCACCAAGGAGATGCCAAAGATGCCATTTGATCCATTGAAGATGTCTTTAGGTCCAATGACAAGAGCAAGAGCTAAGAGATTCAAGGAATCACTCATGGGCCTTGTTCGAGTTCATCTTGAAGATATGAAGTTCCTTGAAGATCAATTGAAGACATTTGGAGATGATTTGAGCAAGGAAAAACCACCCAAAGTGAAGCTCATTACCTTGCTTGAAGTTTAAAAAAAACAGAACAACATTGGCCCAGATGTTGTCAACATCTGCCCAGAATTTGCCCTGTTGAAAGGAGAACAAGAATTTCAGGACAACTTCGGCCCAGAACTTGTACAACTTCGGGACAGAAGTTGTTGCAGGAAAGACCTTATTTTTTTCAAGTTTGTTTTTATTCCTTTTCCTAGTTTGGCTTGGACTACTAAGTTAGGACGCCCCATAGGGTTTTATTTTAGGATTTTGGTTGACCCTATCACTATATAAGGGCACCAATACCTCTTGTAAACATAAGTTGAGTTGATTAATAAAATTGAGGTTTATTCACCCAAATTGATTATCTTAGCTTCATTGTTCTAGTTTGAGCAAACTTAGGGTTCTTCAATCTTGTAGAGTCCTAGCAAACAATTAGATTGTGATTGCTTAATTGTTTGTGAATCTTGTGATCTTAGGTGTTCAATTGCTGGTCGAATTGAGGGTCTAAGGCCGACGAACGAAGGAGGATTTATCAAGTGATGATTGTCGACATACTCATTTAGAAGTTTGGTGATTCAAGTTGATCTTAGGCGGGTATCTAAGGTGGATTTGGACCGATATACAACCGGATTCGTATCACTTAGACTCCAAGTTGGATTAGATGTCATCCTAGAGTAGAATCCAAGTCAAAGTAGGATTCTGGAATTTTCTGGATTTCTGCAGAAACTTCATAGGCAGATTCGGGTTTGAAAACGGTAGAACTGGGCTTTTGATTTCAAAGGAAAGTTGTAGATCTCGGAATTAGCTTTCCAACGGCTACTCATGGGCTCAAAACGGACATCTGAGCAGAAAGTTATGGCCTTTCTACCGAGACTGCGCCAATTCCTACTCCAAACAGGACTAGATACGGGAAATTACGGGATTTGGATATTCCTATGGATATTAAGCCCACAAATTGGGATTTTAACTCCAATTATAGGTTTATATGGGCTGAGCAATATCCCATATAAATTATCCAAAAATCCTTAACTTTCGGGCTTCTTATAGTCTTGGCTTCAATCCTCTGCAAATTAAGCTCCAATCTTCAATTCTTGCTCCCTGAAATAATTCTTCAATGATCTTCAACTCTTCAAATTATTTTCAAGAAATCTTCAAACACGAACTTTGCATCTCCAAATCTATACTTAAAATTACTTTGCTAATATCTGTGTAAAAAGTCATCAAAATAGCTCCAAAAGTAGTTAAAATAAGCAAATTCCTAATTTCACATCTTATAAAAACTAAAGACACAAATATCATCAAAATAAGGCAAATTAGAGCATAGATAGACCCAAAAACATAAAAAAATAGCCATAAAAATACGGTTGTTTTTGGCTCGATCAAGGCTTATCATAGAGGGAATGATGCGCCAAGAACTTATCATGGACTTGAAGACAAGCATGGAGAGCATGGAAAGGATGTGTAAGGGCTGCAAGGAAGCATGGAGATACATGAAGATCATGGAGATATTGATAAGCATGTTCCAAGCACCAAAAAGATGACATTCGATCCATTAAAGATGCCTATTGGTCCGATGACTAGAACAAGAGCTAAGAGATTCAAGGATGTACTCATGGGCCTTGTTCGAACTCATCTTGATGATATGAAGACCATTCAAGTTCAATTGAAGAGCTTTGATGATAAATTGAGCAAGAAAACACCAATCAATTACAAGTTCATCACTTTGCTTGCCATTGATTCTATATGGCCGGATTGACATCATGGCATGAGCCCATTAGCATTAGTTTGTTTTGTTTGGGCTTAATTCTATCTTAAATTAGCTTATTTTTAAGGTTGGATGTTATTTGGGTTGGGCCTTGGTTGACTAAGTCCAATCCTTGTTTAATTATGTCTTTATTTCATTTTCCTAGTTGGGCTTGGACTAGTTTTTCCCTAGCCCTTATGTTTTGACGAAAATTACCCTATCACTATATAAGGGCACCAATACCTCTTGTAAAGTGAAGTTGAGTTGATTAATAAAGTTGAGGTTTTACACCCAAAATTGATTATCTTTGCATCATTGTTCTAGTTTGAGCAAACTTAGGGTTCTTCAATCTTGTAGAGTCCTAGCAAACAATTAGGTTGTGATTGCTTAATTGTTTGTGAATCTTGTGATCTTAAGAGTTCAATTGCTGGTCTAATTGAGAGCTTAAGGCCGACGAACGAAGAAGAAGACTAGGTTAGGTTTATCGAATTCTACAAGTCTAGAAGTATTGGTGTTTCAAGTCGACTTTGGTGGCTATTCAAAGGTGGATTTGAATCTAACACAACTATATTCGTATCAATTGGTAATCAGAGCATAGGTTGTCATCTTCAATCGATAAATCTATCCTTCTATTAATCTATCATCAAGTTTTTCATCCATCGTATTCATCTTCTTGAAAAATAAAAAAAAATCAGAAACTTTGAAAAATCATAGCGGATTCATAAGGACCTCAATTGCTTTGAAATTTCAGATTTGAGTTCCTCATACCTTGTAGTTTAATCGAAAAATATAAAAAAAAATCGACCAGAAACTTGTGATTTTTGTTCTGGGTTCGTTTGAAGTCGGAAAGCTTTAAAATTTGAGATTTAGACTTCTTCTAGTGTGATCTTTCTGGGAAAAATACTGAAAAAAAAATCAAAAAAATCTGTAGCTCTAATCGCAATTTTTGACTCTAGGGTTACTTTGCAGTTATTTGGGGATTAGGGTTTTGTGTTGTGCAGTTGATTCAATTGTTGCAATTAACCCTAATTGATTGTTTAATTGAGATTCTTGGGTTGGTTTTGCTGTGATTTGAGACTTAATTTCAGGTTGAAACTCTATTGGAGACAAGTGGTACAAAATTGGATCTAAGTGGTACTATGGTTTCTAATTGATTAAATTGTGTAATTTGGAGGCTGTTTCACCCTTTTCCAGGTTGAGATTAACGATTTTGCAGGGTCGAGACAGGAACGTTGTGGTCTTCAATTAAGTGTGAAATCAACATTGGAAGATTGTTTTGGTGTTTCTAGATCACTTTCCTTTGATTCACAAAATTTTGCTACTAATTGTTTGTTCCTCAAGTAGGTCACGAGAAGAAAGGAGTTCTCTAGGAGTTGCCCTTATTAGGCCTATTGAAGCTAGAAAAAGGCATAATCTTCTGAGATCATCAAGAGAGTAGTGTACCGCCAATCCATAGGTTGAGTGCAAACACGAGAGCACAATCAAGGTATACACACACACACTTGTGAGGAACTTTTGTTATTAACTTTCTTTTGTCTATGTACAATGGTAGAAGAGCAAAACTAGGCCAATGACTGGGCTACCGAGATTAAATATTGGATGCAACGAAAGTATAATCGTTCCCCAAGATTTAATCAAAGTATGGATAATTTCGTTAATGATGTTAGTTTGACCAAGAAGAGCTTTCCATCATCTAGTAGCTCATGGGAAACTCCTTACAAGCAAGATCTGAGGACAAATCTTTTTCAAGGGGGAGAGAATGATGCGCCCAAGGCTTATCATGGAGGGACTGATGCGCCAAAGACTTATCGTGGACTTGAAGACAAGCATGGAGAGCATCGAAAGGATGTGCAAGGGCTGCAAGGAAGCATGGAGATACATGAAGATCATGGAGATATTGATAAGCATGTTCCAAGCACCAAAAAGATGCCATTCGATCCATTGAAGATGCCTATTGGTCCGATGACTAGAACAAGAGCTAAGAGATTCAAGGATGCACTCATGGGCCTTGTTTGAACTCATCTTGATGATATGAAGACCATTCAAGTTCAATTGAAGAGCTTTGATGATGAATTGAGAAAGAAAACACCAATCAATTACAAGTTTATCACTTTGCTTGCCATTGATTCTAAATGGCTGGATTGACATTATGGCATGAGCCCATGAGCATTAGTTTGCTTTGTTTGGGCTTAATTCTATCTTAAATTACCTTATTTTTAAGGTTGGATGTTATTTGGGTTGGGTCTTGGTTGACTAAGTCCAATCCTTGTTTAATTATGTCTTTATTTCCTTTTCCTAGTTGGGCTTGGACTAGTTTTTCCCTAGCCCTTATGTTTGGACGAAAATTGGGTTTTTATTTTAGGATTTTGGTTGACCCTATCACTATATAAGGGAACCAATCCCTCTTGTAAAGTGAAGTTGAGTTGATTAATAAAGTTGAGGTTTTACACCCAAAATTGATTATCTTTGCTTCATTGTTCAAGTTTGAGCAAACTTAGGATTCTTCAATCTTGTAGAGTCCTAGCAAACAATTCAATTGTGATTGCTTAATTGTTTGTGAATCTTGTGATCTTAAGAGTTCAATTGCAGGTCTAATTGAGAGCTTAAGGCCGATGAACGAAGAAGAAGACTAGGTTAGGTTTATCGAATTCTACAAGTCTCGAAGTATTGGTGTTTCAAGTCGACTTTGGTGTCTATTCAAAGGTGGATTTGAATCTAACACAACTAGATTCGTATCAATTGGTAATCAGAGCATAGGTTGTCATCTTCAATCGATAAATCTATCCTTCTATTCATCTATCATCAAGTTTTTCATCCATCTTATTCATCTTCTTGAAAAATAAAAAAAAAATCAGAAACTTTGAAAAATCATAGCGGTTTCATTAGGACCTCAATTGCTTTGAAATTTCAGGTTTACTTAGTGAAGATTGTCGGCATACAAGTCTAGAAGTTTGGTGATTCAAGTTGATCTTTGGCGGGTCTCAAAGGTAGATTTGAATCGATTGCAACTAGATTCGTATCAGTAGGTATCTAAAAATCAAGATTTGGGTAATCAACACAAAGAGGTCTTTCCTCTCTTTCAGAGAAAGACAAGTGCTTAAGTGATTGTCGCTCCATTGTACCTAGCTAGCAAACACTAAAACAGAAAACAGAAAACATAAAACGTGGAGGGGTAAAGAGAATTATGAAATCAGAAAGCAGTAATCAGAAAAGAGTTAAAAAAAAAGAGCGCAATAATCCCCGGCAATGGCGCCAAAATTTATTATTATGTCGTCAGTAATCACAAAAATAAATACTGAACTAACTCTAATAAGTAGCTAGGGCAAGCAAAGCTCGATGCCACAGACAGAATTATTTGCTCTTTTCTACTCAATTTGTCACAAAGAAACAGAGGTTAAGCAATTCAAATTAAATAGAAAGCAATTAAAATAAAGGAAACAATCAATTAATAAACACCTTCTCAATATAAGATCAATCTCTCTCTTGACAAATAAAAACCTAGATCATCGGATTACCAAATCAATTTAATTCAATCCTTAGCAAGGCATCAGAATACTAGTTATTCTCCTTCATCCTAATCTATTAATTATAAATCCAATTAGTACTAGTTATTCCTAATTAAACATTTTTTATCAATCACCAAAATTAGCTACTAGTTATTCACCAATTTAAGCAATCAATAAAGCATTAAGAACCATAGATAAACCAAGCTTATACTTATGATTACTTGTTATTCATCTAAGCATAAAATCAAATCAAATCCCAATTTAGTACATCAATTACTAGTTATTCATTGATCATATTAAATCATGCTACAAACAATTAGATCCAATTACTAGTTATTCACTGAATCTAATCTAGCAATTGTCATGCAAAGATTATAATTAGACAGGCCTAAATCTAACAAAAATCAATTCTCAACATAAGCAATAATCATAGGGATTGAAAAGAAAATATGAATCAAATCATCAAAAACACAAATAACATCAAAACAGTCACATAATCGACATCACCATATCCAATTTCTACAAGAGCACAAAACATTCTTTAATCAAAATCAACATGATTAAGTCGACATTAATGCGCCCAAGGCTTATCATGGAGGGAATGATGCGCCAAGGACTTATCATTGACTTGAAGACAAGCATGGAGAGCATGGAAAGGATATGCAAGGGCTGCAGGGAAGCATGGAGATGTATGAAGATCATGGAAATTCCGTTGAGCATGTTCCAAGCACCAAGAAGATGCCATTTGATCCATTGAAGATGCCTATTGGTTCGATGACTAGAACAATAGCTAAGGGATTCAAGGATGCACTCATGGGCCTTGTTCAAACTCATCTAGATGATATGAAGACCATTGAAGTTCAATTGACGAGCTTTGGTGATGATTTGAGCTAGAAAACACCAATCAATTACAAGTTCATCACTTTGCTTACTATTGATTCTAAATGGCCAGATTGACATCATGGCATGAGCCCATTAGCATTAGTTTACTTTGTTTGGGCTTAATTCTATCTTAGATTAGATTATTTTTAAGTTTGGATGTTATTTGGGTTGGGGCTTGTTTGACTAAGTCCAATGCTTGTTTAATTATGCTTTTATTTCCTTTTTCTAGTTGGGTTTGGACTAGTTTTTCCCTAGCCCTTATGTTTGGACGAAAATTAGGATTTATTCTAGGATTTTGGTTGACCCTATCACTATATAAGGCCACCAATATCTCTTTTAAAAGTTAAGTTGAGTTGATTAATAAAGTTGAGGATTATTTTCCCAAATTGATTATCTTAGCTTCATTGTACTAGTTTGAGCAAACTTAGGGTTCTTCAATCTTGTAGAGTCCTAGCAAGCAATTAGGTTGTGATTGCTTAATTGTTTGTGAATCTTATGATCTTAGGTGTTCAATTGCAGGTCTAATTGAGGGTCTAAGGCCGACGAACGAAGAATGATTTACTTAGTGAAGATTGTCGACAAACAAGTCTAGAAGATTTGGTGATTCAAGTTGATCTTTCGTGGGTCTCAAAGGTGGATTTGAACCGATGATTAACCTAGACTCGTATCAGCTGATACGAGCTAGGTTAATCATCGGTTCAAATCCACCTTTGAGACCCACGAAAGATCAACTTGAATCACCAAATCTTCTAGACTTGTTTGTCGACAATCTTCACTAAGTAAATCCTCTTTCGTTCGTCGGCCTTAGACCCTCAATTAGACCTGCAATTGAACACCTAAGATCACAAGATTCACAAACAATTAAGCAATCACAACCTAATTGCTTGCTAGGACTCTACAAGATTGAAGAACCCTAAGTTTGCTCAAACTAGTACAATGAAGCTAAGATAATCAATTTGGGAAAATAATCCTCAACTTTATTAATCAACTCAACTTAACTTTTAAAAGAGATATTGGTGGCCTTATATAGTGATAGGGTCAACCAAAATCCTAGAATAAATCCTAATTTTCGTCCAAACATAAGGGCTAGGGAAAAACTAGTCCAAACCCAACTAGGAAAAGGAAATAAAAGCATAATTAAACAAGGATTGGACTTAGTCAAACAAGCCCCAACCCAAATAACATCCAAACTTAAAAATAAGCTAATCTAAGATAGAATTAAGCCCAAACAAAGTAAACTAATGCTAATGGGCTCATGCCATGATGTCAATCCGGCCATCTAGAATCAATAGCAAGCAAAGTGATGAACTTGTAATTGATTAGTGTTTTCTTGCTCAAATCATCACCAAAGCTCGTCAATTAAACTTCAATGCTCTTCATCTCATCTAGATGAGTTTGAACAAGGACCATGAGTGCATCCCTGAATCCCTTAGCTCTTGTTCTAGTCATCGACCAATAGGCATCTTCTTGGTGCTTGGAACATGCTCAACGGAATTTCCATGATCTTCATACATCTCCATGCTTCCCTGCAGCCCTTGCACATCCTTTTCATGCTCTCCATGCTTGTCTTCAAGTCCATGATAAGTCCTTGGGCACATCAGACATATTCAAAACTCCTCACCATGGATTAAATTGTTAAGAGATTGATTATCACTTACATTGGAAAGATTAAAGAGACTTACTCACTCATGATTGGAGAAGACATAATCGAAATCTCGATCATAAACAAGAATAAGAAACAAGTCGATTAGGGTACAAGAACCCTAGAAGTCGGCAACTTCTAGTTGTGAGAATTATCTCCAATTGCGGGGTTAGCTCAAATAGGCTAGAAATGAGTTGCTTTCACCAAACCCGAACCTAAAGTGTGCTTAAAGTGCTTAAAATGAGCACTTCAAATCCTAAGGGTAAGTGTTTGGATAGTGTTTAGGCTAACTAAAGATCAATTCACAAAGGAATTGATGAAATTATAAGCACACTGATTCAATCACTCAAGGATACAGATTTCACCACCAAGAGCTAGAATCGGTCGAAACTCACCATCAAATGAACACCACTTGATACAGATTCACACAAATAGAATTCAAAAGATGAACAAGCTTCTATTAATCCCAAATCAACATGAGATACAGATTCACCACTCAAATTGATATAGGAAAGTTTGCAAGAACCTAGACAAGGTTACAAAGCAAAACAAGGTGTTCAAGAGTTCAAAATACAAGTCTGATCTGCTAAGGTGCTTATCCGTAGCTTATATACTAGGATTAGCACACTTAACACACTTACGTAAGCTAATTAAACATGCTTAACTAAAACAGATTACAACTTTAACAAAATACAACCGAATTAGCTCAAATGAGCTCAAAATGAGTGTGAACTCAATTCGGATTGTAGGCAGCCGATTTACTCTTCTCCATGCATGAAATCATGATGTTTCAACTTGACAATCAACTTGCTTCATCTTCCAACCATATGAGAGTACTTCACCGTAGGGTTTTCCAAGCCAAAATAGTTGACTACAACGTGTCATTTGGTGGAAGGATGATCATCAACACTTGTCACACAAAGAGAGGTGCTTCTTTTCCACCTAGGCTCAATGTTGGAGAGGTGCTTGCTTGGCTCCACATTGCCTTCTTGGTCCCACCTATGATGACATGGCACTAAAGCAAGTTGCTCACATGGCAAGGTGCTTGCTTCACTAAATGCAACAATACTACCCAAATCATCTTGTTGGAGAAAGTGGGACACTCCCGTGTCATTCTCCCCCGGTTGAAAGAGCAATGAAGTATCTCCGTAAACATAAGGAACAAGATCAGAAATGTTAAAGGTAGGAGACACACCATAATCCTCGGGCAAATCAAGTTTGAATGCATTGTCACCAATCTTCTCTATGATCTTGAATGGACCATCTGCTCTCAGTTTTAGTTTTGCAAATTAGCCTTGATCGAACCTCCCCTTTCTCAGGTGAATCCACACCAAGTCACCTACACCAAGCTTAACAAACTTACGGTGCTTGTTAGTTTGTTGCATATACTTGATGTTTTGTTGTGTTATCTTCTCTCGGACATCACTATGGAGCTTCTTAATCTCCTTGGCTCTAGCATCTGCATCACTACTATATTGTCCACTAGAACAAGAAGGAGTTAGATCCAAAGGAGTAAGAGGATTCATGCCATAAACTACCTCAAATGGAGTTCTCCCAATGGATGTGTGAAATGACCGATTGTAAGCAAACTCAATATGTGGTAGAATCAAGTCCCACTGCTTTATGTTCTTCCCCACATTACTCCTCAACAAGCTCCCCAATCTCCTATTAGTAACTTCAGTTTGCCCATCGGTTTGTGAGTGATAGGCTGAACTGAATTTCAAAGTACTCCCTAGCTTCCTCCAAATAGTCCTCCAAAAGTGGCTAAGGAACTTTGCATCCATATCCGAGACAATGCTTCTAGGAACACCATGCAATCTCATTACCTCCTTGAAGTAAAATTCGGCAATGTGACTAGCATCATAGGTCTTGTTGCAAGGAACAAAATGAGCCATCTTTGAGAATCTATCAAGCACCACCATCATGGAGTTTTTGTTCCTTTGTGTCCTAGCCAACCCGGGCACAAAATCCATGTTAACATCTTCCCATGGTGCATTAGGAACTGGTAATAGAGTATACAGCCCACTATTTTGGTTCCTTGTCTTGGCCAAGTGACACACACGGCATGGTAGTACATGCCTAGCAACATCCCTCTCAAGCCTCGGCCAATAGTAGTTTTGTTGCACCATGAACAAAGTTTTAGTCCGTCCAAAATGCCCACTCAAAGTTCCATCGTGAGCTTCTTCCACAATTACTAATCTCAAAGAACAACGAGGCACACATAATCTATTAGCATAAAACAAATAACCATCAACAAGAGAATAAAGCTTACTAGGGCCATGATGACAAGATCTCCAAGCATCTCCAAAGTCTTCACCATGCTCATATAACTCCCTAATAGCTTCAAATCCCACAACTTGCACTTGTAATGTAGTAAGAAGTGTGAACTTCCTCTACTAAGTGCATCGACCACCACATTTTAAGCCCCGGCCTTGTCCTTAATGGAGAAACTAAAAGATTGCAAGAACTCCACCCACTTAGCATGTCTCCTATTAAGCTTGTGTTGTTGATTGATGAACTTCAATGGTTCATGATCCAAAAACAACAGCAAGTATTGTGATCAATGATCAAGTGCCCGCACCAATGCATAGAACTCCTTATCATAAGTAGAGTACTTTCTTTTGCATTCATTCAACTTTTCACTAAAGAATGCAACGGGGTGTCTTCCTTGGCTCAAAACAGCCCCTATGCCCATATCCGAGGCATCACACTCTACTTCAAATGGTGCACTAAAATCAGGTACTTCAAAGTTGGAGCTTCGGTCACTCTCCTCTTCAACTCATCAAAACTAGCTTGAGCTTCCTTAGTCCAACAAAACTTCTTGCTTTTGAGGCATTCGATAAGAGGAGCAACAATAGTACTAAATCCTTTAATGAACATCCTATAAAATGATGCCAAACCATGAAAACTCTGAATCTCTTGAATTGACTTAGGGGTAGGCCAATTCAGAATTGCCTCAACCTTACCCTATACATTTTGACACCATCACCCGAAACAATATAACCCAAAAATGCAACCTCATGAGTGAAGAAATGACACTTCTTCACATTAGCATAAAGTTTCTCATTTCTCAACAAATCAAACACCTTTTTCAAATGCACAATATGAGAATCTTCATCAGGATTATAAATCAAAATGTCATCAAAATAAACAACTACACACTCACCTACACAAGGCTTGAGAACATGGTTCATAAATCTCATGAATGTGCTAGGTGCATTAGACAACTCGAATGGCATCACAAGCCACTCATACAAGCCATCCCTTGTCTTCAAAGCTGTTTTCCACTCATCTCCAGGCTTCATCCGAATCTGGTGGTATCCACTCCTCAAATCAATCTTGGAAACACCTTTGCCCCATGCAATTGATCAAGCAAGTCATCAAGCCGAGGAATGGGGAATCTATAATCAATGGTAATCTTGTTGATGGCTCTGCTATCAACACACATCCTCCATTAACCATCTTTCTTTGGCACTAAAAGAGCAGGAACTGCACAAGGGCTTAAACTCTCTCGGATCAACCCCTTTTGCAACAATTCTTCCACTTGCCTTTGTAGCTCCTCATACTCTTTAGGACTCATTCTATAAGCTGGCTTATTAGGCAACACCAAACCTGGAATGAGATCAATTTGGTGTTGAATGTCCCTCAGGGGTGGCAAACCAGCTGGAATTTCATCCGGGAACACATCCCCATACTCATCAAACAATGGCAACAATTTTGGGTGCAAACCCGAATCCTGCACATCATCATTTTCATCAAATACAACCAAAGCAAATGCAATAGGCTCACCTCTAAGCTCACGGATCACCTCCTTCTTAGTCATGAGCAAAGCCTCTTTCTTTGGTGTAGGAACAATATTTGGCTTCAAAGGAGCCAAAGTGATCTTTCGGCCATTCATCCTCAAAGTGTAAGTGTGAGCATGACCATCATAGATAACATGCCTATCATACAACCAAGGACTTCCCAACAACAAATGACAAGCATCCATTGGAAAATCATCACACTCAAACTCATCCGAATAGTGCTTCCCAATGGAAAATGAAACTACACATCTCAAAGTCACCCTCAAATCCGATTCATCTTTTAACCAACTAAGTTTGTACGGTGAAGGATGGGGAGTGGTCTTCAAACCAAGCTTTTCAACCATTTCAACTAAGGCTAAATTTTCAAAGCTCCCACTATCAATGATCACCATACACACTTTGCCTTGGCATGTACACCGAGTGTGGAACACATTTTTCCTCTTCCAATCTTCATCCTCCACAACTTTAGTCACCTTGGAGCATTGTTGCACTACAATGGACTCTCCTTGATCGGCATAGGTGAGTTCTTCTTCCTCCTCCTCCTCGGGTACTTCCTCAACCTCCTCATTATCATCATCATTGTCCTCCACAAGTGTAACAACCCTCCTATTAGGACAATCTGCAGCCATATGGCCAGAGCCATAACATTTGAAGCATTTTCTCTCTTGCCTCAACTTAGCTTTCTCCGCATCATCACCACCTTTCTTGCCTTTGTCCTTCTCATCACCTTTCGGTTTAGGAGGAAATGGAGACTTAGAAGTTGTCCCCTTGCCAAAATCTTTGCCACCAAATCTCATAACAGATTTTGACTTTAATTGCCTCTCAACCCGCAAGGCAAGCTTAATAACATCATTCAAGGACCAATAAGGCTGCAATGAGACAACATTAGCAATATCAACTCTTAAACCAGCCAAGTACCTTGCAATTGTTTGCTCCTCGGGCTCACTAATGTTTGCTTTGATCATTAATGAATCAAACTCGGCTGTATAATCCGAAACACTCACAACACCTTGTTTCAAGTTCTGAAGCTTGATAAACACATCTTGCTTGTAGTCCTCGGGCAAGAATTTCTTCTTCAACTCTCGGACCATCTTGTCCCATGTCCGAATCTTGTCTTTGCCCCTCTTTTCTCTTTGTTTCAACAAATTCTCCCACCACAAAAATGCATGTTTTCTAAGCTTGATAGCAACAAGCTTCACTTGCTTATTTTCAGGCACATCTTGATATTCAAATATCCTTTCCACCGTATGTAACCAATCAAGAAAATCATCAAGTTGCCCTTTCCCATCAAACTCAGGAATCTCGACTTTGGGAGTATAAGTATGAACATAGTTGTTTAGGACATCTTCATCCCTTACTCTTTGCACTTGCTGATTTGCATCACCAACATCATCAACTTCATCATTTCTTTCATTTCTCCTTTGTTGTTGATGTTGCCTCCTCAAATGAGCTCTCACATCATCCGGGTATATAGGCTCACTTGAACTACTAGAAGCACCACTACCACGGCCTCCTCTTCTAGTATGAGAGCTAGAACTCCCTTCACTCTCCTCACGGCGTCTCTCCCTTTCTTCCATCAATTGAAGACTTTCTTTAAGTGTATCCACAAGGCCTCTAAGATTTTCAACCGTTTCATTAGGAGAACTCGAACCCCATCATTTCCTTGTTGAGACATGATGAATCTCCCCACAACCAAAGCTCTAAATACCAATTTGATACGGGGTTAGCTCAAATAGGCTAGAAATGAGTTGCTTTCACCAAACCCGAACCTAAAGTGTGCTTAAAGTGCTTAAAATGAGCACTTCAAATCCTAAGGGTAAGTGTTTGGATAGTTTTTAGGCTAACTAAAGATCAATTCAAAAAGGAATTGATGAAATCATAAGCACACGGATTCAATCATTCAAGGATACAGATTTCACCACCAAGAGCTAGAATCGATCGAAACTCACCATTAAATGAACACCACTTGATACAGATTCACCACAAATAGAATTCAAAAGATAAACAAGCTTCTATTAATCCCAAATCAACAAGAGATACAGATTCACCACTAAAATTGATATAGGAAAGTTTGCAAGAACCTAGACAAGGTTACAAAGCAAAACAAGGTGTTCAAGAGTTCAAAATACAAGTCTGATCTGCTAAGGTGCTTATCCGTAGCTTATATACTAGGATTAGCACACTAAACACACTTACTTAAGCTAATTAAACATGCTTAACTAAAAGAGATTAAAACTTAAACAAAATACAACCGAATTAGCTCAAATGAGCTCAAAATGAATGTGAACTCAATTCGGATTGTAGGCAGCCGATTTACTCTTCTCCATGCATGAAATCATGATGTTTCAACTTGAAAATCAACTTGCTTCATCTTCCAACCATATGAGAGTACTGCACCGTAGGGTTTTCCAAGCCAAAATAGTTGACTACAACGTGTCATTTGGTGGAAGGATGATCATCAACACTTGTCACACAAAGAGAGGTGCTTGCTTGACTCCATGTTAGCTTCTTGGTCCCACCTATGATGACATCGAACTAAAGCAAGTTGCTCACATGGCAAGGTGATTGCTTCACTAAATGCAACAATACTACAAATAGATGAAGAGAAAATTGTACCTAGATGTTATATGATCTAGGGTTACATAAGATGGCTATTTATAGTGGAAAAATAACCTAAAGACTCCAATTATACTTAGGATAGGACTCTAGGACGTTCTAGGCTCTAACTTGGTCTCCAAGTTGGATTAAAAGTCTTCCTAGAGCAAAATCCAAGTGAAAATAGGATCCTGAAAAAATTCTAGAATCGCACAACAACTTCGATAGCAATTTCGGGCTTGAAGATGGAAGAAATGGGCTTTGGACTTCAAAGAAAAGTTGTAGATCTCAGAATTAGCTTTCCAATGGTTACTCACGGGCCTAAAACATACATTTGAGCAGAAAGTTATGATCTTTTTACCGAGACTGCGCTGAAACCTAATCCTACTAGGACTAGTATCGGGAAATTGCGGGATTTGGATATTTCCTTGGGCTTGTGTGGCACTAATTGGGATTTTAACTCCAATTGTGGGCTTATATGGGCTGAGTATTATCCCATATAAAATATCCAAAATTCCAAGGCTTCCGGGCTTCATATCTTCATTTAAACTCAATCCCCAATTCTTGCTTCTTGAAATAATTCTTCATCGGTCTTCAATCTTCAAATCATCTTCAATAAACCTTCAAACACGAACTTCGAAACTCCAAATCTTCACTCCAAATTGCTAAGTCCATATTTGAGTAAAAAGTCACCATAATATCTCCAAAAAGGTGAAAAACAACAAGTTTCCACAACCTAAAAACACATAAGAATATGGTTAAATTCCACATAAAAATACCAAAAAACATAGGAAAATGATCATAAAAATAGGGTTGTTTTTTACTCGATCACCAACATCTCTTATATCACCATCTACATTCTGACCATTGTCATCATTATTTACATTCTCACCATTGTCACCATTATTTACATTCTCACCATTCTTGATACGAATCTAGTTGTGTTAGATTCAAATCTACCCTTTGAATAGTCAGCAAAGTCGACTTGAAGTTCCTCCACTCCTTGATGAATCGATTGAACAATCTTCACAAAGCTTAATTCCTTCGTTCGTCGCCCTAAGTATCCAATTAGACCTGCAATTGAACTCTTAAGATCACAAGATTCACAAACAATTAAGCAATCACAACCTAATTGTTTGTTAGAACTCTACAAGATTGAAGAACCCTAAGTTTGCTCAAACTAGAACAATGAAGCTAAATAATCGATTTGGGTGAATAAACCTCTCAATTTTAATGATAACTTGACTTGTGTTTATAAGAGGGGAATGGTCCCTTTATATAGTAGTAGGGGACGCATAACACCCTTCTCCTAAAGCTAAAAGGAAAACATTACATAAAGGAAGGATCAAGGAAACTAATCGGTCGTCAGCAATCATAAAAATAATCCCCACAAAAACTAACTAAACTAGCTAGGGCAAGTAGGGGTCGAATCCCACAAAGAAGGGTTATAATTGTGAAGAACTTCTCCAAAGAATATATCTTCTCCAAAAATCACTTAGAAAGAGGGGATTAATTATATCAATTATAAAGAAAACAATTAAACTAAAAATAAAGTAAAGTAAAGTAAATCTAGATCTAAGGCAAATTATAAAGCATACTTCTTCTCCGATGGTATGATTCAATCATATTAACTATGGATCATTGATTTAAAAGGTGAATTTAACATCTTATTCTTGACTGACAACTGATATAGGAAATTCCAACATGTATATTAGATAAGAGGCCGATCAAAGCTGCAGTTATCCCTTTTATTCCTCCAGCAATCGATTACTTTCTCAGGGCTTAAAGATTGCTTCAGAACAAAACATTAAGAACAATTAATTTTACACACATGCCTACAGGTAGAACCATACGAAGAGAAATTTATCGCCCTCCGATAGACAAACGCCCATCAGGCAGCGATCAAACAAACCTGAGGTGGCTATTTATAGTGGAGGAATAGGGGTAGGACGGTTTAGACTTGACTTGGTCTCCAAGTTGGATTAGATGTCTTCCTAGAGTAGAATCCAAGTCAAAATAGGATTCTGGAATTTTCTGGATTTCTGCAGAAACTTCAACGGCAGATTCGGGCTTGAAGATGGCAGAACTGAGCCTTGGACTTCAAAGGAAACTTGTAGATCTCGGAATTAACTTTCCAACTGCTACTCATCTGCTCAAAACGGACATCTGAGCAGAAAGTTATGGCCTTTCTACCGAGACTGCGCTGAAGCTGGGATTAAATCGCAAATCTGCGGGAAATTGCGGGATTTGGATATTCCTTTGGATATTAAGCCCACAAGTTGAGATTTTAACTCCAATTGTTAACTTATATGGGCTGAGTATAATCCCATATAAATTATCTAAAAATGCTTAACTTCCGGGCTTCTTCTGGGCTTTCCTTCAATCCTTTGCAAATAAGCTCCAAATCTTCAATTCTTCCTTCTTGAATTAATTCTCCAATGGTCTTCAAATCTTCAAAATATCTTCAGGAAATCTTCAAACACGAAATTCGAATCTTCAAATCCATAGTTGAGTAAAAAGTCTCCAAAATAGCTTCAAAAAGAGTGAAAAACAATAAGTTTTCACTTTTCTTGTCTTTAAGACCTAAAAACACAAATACTTGCAAAATACGGTAAAAACACATAAAAGTGGCAAAAAGTATATAAAAAGAGTTATAAAAATATGCATAATTTTAGCTCGATCATATTTTCCCCCACACTAAATCTTTGCTAGTCCTTAGCAAACTAGTGAAGACAAACTAAAATTAAGACTCATGCACTTATGTTCAAATCTTTTGAAAAACTTTGAATACATACATATATCAAGGATCAATTCAATTATGAAATCTGAATGACAAAGAATATTAAGAGTATCTAATTGAATAGATCAAGATATAGCAAGCATTCTCATTCTTAAGTAACCATAATCAAAGTAGTTCTAATCACTTATCATTTATTACACCTATAACTACTTCTTCCTATAAGCTTATGTCTTTATCTTTATCTCCACTACTCAAACGATTGCACATCATGAATACAAATCAAGAATTTCGCATGGGTTATAATGATTTTCAAAGGGTAATTGATTTAGAAAAGTGAGGTTACTAACCTCAAAGTGTTCCATGATTAGGGGTTACTACGCCCTTTATTTTATTTTGAGGCTACTAGCACTCTAGAGGGACAATACTTCTGCCGATCCATGCCTCTTATCCTCTTCCCAAGGGTTACTAACTCCTTTTGTTTAAAGAGAAGAGTGACAACAATGGATTTTTTTTAAGGCATAAGATATCTCTTCTCCTCTTGCATGAAAAACACTTTTTTTGTTTATAAAAAAGATTTAACTACCCTTCTAATATAGATAGTCCCCCACACTTATTTTTGACATATCCATAAAATACTCTCATAAGTGTAGTTTCAATAAAAATTAAACACAAGTTCTAAAAATAGGCAATCATAGAAATAATCCATGGTAAGCAATTATCACAAACTTCAATTATACCTAATCTAATAAATAAGATATCATACTATAAATCAATCAATAAATCAAACATTCTTAAAAATTCTAAGCAATCATCAATCATAAATCAAATCAATAACTCAATATATGAATAAAATCAAAATTTTGTCAAAATTTTCGAAAAAATTATGCCATTTTTATGCAATTAGACTCTCTCCCCCACACTTAAAAGATACATTGTCCTCAATGCATGAACAAGTGTGGAAATCAAAGCAAAAATAAATATGCATCTTTAAATCCTAATTAACCTATATAACCTATATCTATATCTATATGAATCGCATATCAAGGAAAAATCAATCAAAATATTGCAAGAAAAATTAAATGGAGATAAGGTTTAAGAAAACTTAGGGGTTTAATCCAAGTAGAAGCTCCATTTGATTTCTTCATATCGTAGGCTCCTTTTTCTCCTTTGGTATGGAATCCTAAAAAGAAAAGAAAAATAAAACAAAGAAAAATTAAGGGTTAGTAAAAATATTATTGGGTTGCCTCCCAATAAGCGCCTTTCTTTAAGGTCTTTGGCTAGACTGCCTTAAAGAAGGTTATTCTTCAAGGGTGAATGAATTTTGAGTGTATTCCTTCAACAGGTCCTCTATGAATCTACTTTCATCAATGATTTTGATAATTTCAAGTTGAATTTTATCAAGACTTGAAAATATCAAAGAACTTAAAGTAGCACGATCTGGCGATGGCACGGATGTAACTCGGCTTGAAAAGCATTTGGCCGGCATTGGCTCGGTGATAACTTTGGATGGCGCGGCATTGGCCGGTGGTGGCTCGGTTGGGTGCACGGATGGAGCGACATAAGCCGGGCATGGTGCGCGGACAAGGCCGGGCTTGGCGTGATGATGGCTCGGTTGGAAGCTCGCATGGCCGGTTGCGGAGTGCTGGTTGCGCGGACTGGTGCGGACAAGGCCGGGCAAGGCCGAACAGGCGATGCAGGTGGCGCGGCTGTGGCCTGGCAAGACCGGGCAGATGGCGTGGCAGAGACCTGGCTCGGTGCTCGGGCTGGCGCGGCAAGGGTTGATGTTGGACGGCCTAGTGCTGCATTGGCCGGTATCGTCCGGTCATGTGATGTCGATGGCCGGGCTATGGCCGGGCATACTGGCCTGTGTGGCACGGGCTTGGTCGGGCTGTGTCCTTGAGCAGCTTCCTTCGGTGCATTGGTTGGCATCTGGGCAAAACTCTCCAATACCTCATATATTTCAGTAGTGCTATGATCGAACAGGGGAATGTAGATAAGAGTGTCGACAGCCAATCGATCAGAAGCTCTTAATCCTTGGTAGAAGTGTTGAGCCAATCTTCTTTGATCATAACCATGTTGAGGATTATCAGCACATAGCTTCTTAAACCTTTGCCAAAATTGGGGAAAACTCTCCACTTTGCGTTGAAGAATGTTTCCAACTTTAGTTCTATGTTTAAGATCTATATCTTGCTTCTCAGTTGAATGGCTTGGTTGGTCGACCTTCAGGGATGGTGGAACTTCTTTGTTGTTCACTTCTTATTCTTCCTTGGCTTCTTTTGCTCGATCTTTCTTCTCTCTAAAGCTAGGGGCTCAATTGCTTTAGACAAAGCTTCCAATGCTTCATATGCGGCATCAGGAGTTCTTTCAATGGCTCCTTTCTTAACAAACTTAGAACTTGTAACATAAACAAAATTGTTAGATTTCAAAGGCACTTGAGATGAAATTCTAGGGTGGATGACTTCACGATTGAATTCCATAGTCAATGAACCATTGAATACATCAATCTTGGTATGAGAAGTTTTTAGAAAAGGTCTTCGTAATAAAAGAGGACATTGATCTTTCGAATATTCCATATCCATAATGAATATGTCGATAGGAAAAATCAGATGCTCAACTTTAATTAAGATAATTTCTAAAACACCTTTGGGATAAACCAAAGATCCGTCAGCTAATTGCAAAATAACATCAGTATTCTTCAAAGGACTAAGATTTAAAGATTTGTAAAAAGAATAAGGTATCACACTTAAAGAGGCACCTAGATCAAGCATAGCATTCTCTATAATACTTCTTCCAATAGAACAAGTAATAGAAAATGTACCTAGATCTTTGCACTTAGGAGGTAAACTCTTTTCAAGCACAGCAGAGACATTAGCTCCAACGCTTACCTTACCTTGTAATCTTTTCTTGTTGGAACAAAGTTGCTTGAGGAACTTTGCATAATTCAGAATTTGTTGAATGGCATCAAGAAGTGGGATGTTGACCTCAACTTTTCGAAGTATCTCCAAAATATCTTGATCATCATCTTCTTTCTTCGACTTCTTCAATCTTGATTGGAAAGGAATTAAATTTGAATCCTTTTGATCCTTGGGCTTGATTGCGGCATTCTCCTTGTTGGAATCTTCAATCGGCGCAGCTTCTTTGTTATTGGGTTCATCTTCAATCTTGATTTCTTTGATAGGTACTTGTAAATCTTCTTTGGTGTAGCTCGGCTCTCCTTTGGCTTGGTGTTGTGCGACAAGATTTGTATAGGGTTCTTTCAACTCTTTTCCACTCCTTAAAGAAATTGCACTGACATTCTCTCCATGAGGTACCTTTGGTTGCGATGGAATCCTTTGTTGACCTTGTGTCTTGAGATCACTCATATCACTAACCAGTTGACAAATTTGTTTTCTCATCATCTCCATAGCTTCTTTAATTTGTTGTAACTCGAAGGAAAATGATACGAATCTAGTTGTATATCGGTCCAAATCCACCTTAGAGACCTGATCGTATCGTCTATGACCATAAAAATAATCCCCACAATTAACTAACTAGAATAGCTAGGGCAAGTAGGGGTCGAATCCCACAGAGAAGGTTTATGTGATGAACAATTAAAAGATAGAAAGATCTTTTCCAAAAATCGATTAGAAAACAGGGGATTGTAAATAACAATTAGAAAGAAAACAATTAAACTAAAAATCAAAGCAAAGCAAATCTAAATCTAAATCTAAATCTAAAGCAGATTAATAAAGCAAATTAATAAAGCAAATTAATAAAGCAAACAATAATTATAAAGCATACTTCTTCACGAGTGGTATCCTTCAATCAAATTAACTATGGATCCTTGATTTAAAAGGTGAATTTCGCATCTTATTCTTGACTGACAACTGATATAGGTTTCCCAACATGTATTTTAGATAAGAGGCCGATTAGAGCTGCAGTTATCCCCATTATTCCTTCAGTGATCGATTACTTTCTTAGGGCTTAAAGACCACTTGAGAACAAAGCATTAAGAACAGTTAATTTACACACATGCCTACAAGTAGAACCATACGAAGAGAAATTTCTCGCCCTCCGGTAGACAAATACCCATTAAGCAGCGATTAAACAAACCTAATTTGCTACATACAATCAAACTTGAGTGATTAATTCTAAGTATGATCTAGCCATAGATCTTCCTCTTACATCCTTAGTGGCCACATAATTCAGATAAGATTCAGAATCATAAAATTATTCTAGGGTTTTGACTACTATCATCAAGAACTTAACACAAAATTATAAGTATAGAAATCTCACCATAATCAATTGATTGAATTCAGCAAAGGATCAGAAGTATTAAGGATTTAGCTACTCATGGATTTAGGAAAATCCATGAGAGGCATAAGAATACTTACAGGACTGGGAGAGGCGGAATCTCCCCTTTGAAAACCCTAGGGACGTCGCACCCCTCTATGGCTAGAGAGGGTGCCGACTTCTCTCCCTTCTAAAACTAGAGAAAAAACCTAAAAACTAAAGAAAGGTAGAAAAAGAGAATAATCTAAAATTTGTGAATTGTGAAGTTGTGTCTAATGTGTGTGATTTGTGATACAGGAGGTGGCTATTTATAGTGGAGGAATAGGGTAGGACGGTTTAGGCTCTTTTCTTGGTCTCCAAGTAGGATTAGGTGTCATGCTAGAGTAGTCTCCAAGTTGGATGAGGACTCTAGAATTTTCTGGAATTTTCTGGAATTGTGCAGCAACTTCGACTTGAATTTCGGGCTTGAAGATGGCAGATCTGGGCTTTGCACTTCAAAAGAAAGTTGTAGAGCTCGGAGTTAGCTTTCCAACGAGTACTCATGGGCTCCTTCTTGACTTCTTTTGCTCGATCTTTCTTCTCATGGGAGGTTGAAGATTTCGTCCTCCGAGATAATTCCTCAAGGACATTGAATGCTTTCTCCGGGGTTCTTTCATGCAGTGGCTTTTTACTGAAAGAATCAACAAGAACTCGATCTTTAAGTCCCAATCCTCCATAGAAGAATTGGATTAAAATTTCTTCCTTGAATCCATGATCAGGGCAATCGGCACACAGCTGCTTGAATCTCCTCCAAAATTGGTGGAAAGTCTCGTTGTAGCGTTGTCGAATGTCCATTATCCTTTATCTTCCTTTTGCAATCCGATCAGGCCTTGTTGATGAAGAATCTTCAATGGCTCCTTTCTTAACAAACTTAGAACTTATAACGTAAACACAATTGTTAGATTTTAACGGCACTTGAGATGAAATTCTAGGGTGGATGACTTCACCATCAAATTCCATGGTCAATGAACCATTAAATACATCAATCTTGGTATGAGAAGTCTTTAGGAAAGGTCTTCCTAATAAAAGAGGACATTGATCTTTCGAATACTCCATATCCATGATGAATATGTCGATTGGAAAAATCAGATGCTCAACTTTGATTAAGATATTCTCTAAAACACCTTTGGGATAAACCAAAGATCCGTCAGCTAATTGCAGAATAACATCAGTATTCTTCAAAGAACCAAGATTTAAAGATTTGTAGAAAGAATAAGGCATCACGCTTAAAGAAGCACCAAGATCAAGCATCGCATTCTCTATAATACTTCTTCCAATAGAACAAGTAATAGAAAACGTACCTGGATCTTTGCACTTAGGAGGTAAACTCTTTTGAAGCACAGCAGAGACATTAGCTCCAGCGCTTACTTTACCTTGTAATCTCTTCTTGTTGGTACAAAGTTGCTTGAGGAACTTTGCATAATTCGGAATCTGTTGAATGGCATCAAGAAGTGGGATGTTGACCTCAACTTTTCGAAATATCTCCAAAATATCTTGATCATCATCTTCTTTCTTTGACTTCTTCAATCTTGATTGAAAAGGAATTAGGTTGGAATCGGTTTTAGGCTTGTTGGTATCGCACACACCTTTTCCTTTAGGTTGAATTACGGCATCTTCCTTGTTTGAATCTTCAATCGGCACAGCTTCTTTGTTTTTGGGTTCATCTTCAATCTTGATTTCGGCATGCTCTTGTAAATCTTCTTTGGTGTAGTTCGGCTCTCCTTCTTCTTGTTGATGTGCGGCATGGGTTGGATAAGGGTCTCGTAACTCTTTTCCACTCCTTAGAGAAATTGCATTGACATTCTCACTAGGAGGTACCTTTGATTGTGATGGAATCCTTTGTTGACCTAGTGTCTTGAGATCACTCAAATCACTAGCTAATTGGCTTATTTGTTTTCTCATCATCTCCATAGCTTCCTTGATTTGTTGTAACTCAATGGCTTGTGAAGTTTGAAAATTAGGTCTTTGAAAATTCGGCCTTCCTTGAAAATTACCTTGGTTTCCATATTGTTGACTTGGTTGTTCAGGTCTCCAATAAGGTTCAGGCTTCCTTTGATAAGCTCCTTGTAATCCCACGGCATTGACTCCTTGTTTGTTGTCTTCCAAAGTCGCACAAACCCTTGGCACACTTGAAAAATTCACATGGAACAAATCAGTGAGCAAAGCGATTTGTTGATTCGTTTCTTGAAGTTCTTGCTCCAATGAGGTGGAATAGGTAGAAACTTCATTAATTCTTCCTATAGGGCCTTCTCTTGAAAAGTCTTCTCGAGATCCAAATTGTTGAGTGTTTGCAGCCATGTTTTCCACTAAAGACCAAGCTTCGGTAGGAGTTTTGTCGATGAAGGCTCCTCCACTTGCAGAATCGATGGAAGATCTGTCAAACGGTAGTAATCCTTCGTAGAAGTACTGGATCAGCAACTGTTCATTGATTTGGTGATTGGGGCAGCTCGCACAAAGTGTTTTGAAACGTTCCCAATATTCATGCATTGTTTCTCCATGGCGTTGCTTAATTCCACAAATCTCCTTCCTTATACTTGATGCTTTATGTGCAGGAAAGTACTTTTCCAAGAACAGCTTCTTAAGGCTCGTCCAAGATGTGATTGAACCAGTGGGTAAAAGGTACAACCAATCTTTTGCTTGGTCCATAAGAGTGAACAGAAAAGTTCTTAACATGAATTGATCTTCAGGAATACCTTGAATACTTGTAGATGCGCAGGCAATCTGGAAATCAGTAAGATGTCGGTGAGGATCTTCTCCAGGCAAACCGTGAAATTCGGGTAAAATCTGAATAAATCCAGATTTAATTTCAAAGTTTTCAGTTGTATTTGGATATTGAATGGCTAAGCGTTTGGTGTTGACGTTTGGTGCAGCTAACTCTCTCAGAGTTTTGGGTTGTTCTTCTTCAGCCATATCTTCTGACGATGTTGAAACAGCAGATCTAGGAGAACTTGGTTGAGAACTCGAATCAGATGTCTCCTCTTCTTGTTGTAATCGGCTTTGTGTTTTCTTCTTCTTCTGAAATAGCGTTCTTTCAGGCTCAAGATTGAATTCTAAACCTTCAGTACTATTACTTCTTGTCTTTGGCATGCAGTTCCCTAGAAAAATCAAACAAAACTAAAAAGAAAAATCAGCAGTAACAGTTCTTAAATAAAATAAAAAGCAGAAACAGAAAATAAAAAAAAATTTATAAGGAAAAACGGAAAAAGAAAAATTAAAAAAAAATTTAAGAAAAAATCGGAAACCCTAATTTTAAAAACGGAAAATAATTTTTATTTTTTTTTAGAAAAATCGGAAAAACGGAAAAAACTTTTTTTTTTTTAGAAAAAACGGAAAAATCAAAAACTAATTCTTGGATCTAATCTCTCTTCACTTTCTCTCAATTCAATTCCCTTCCCCGGCAACGGCACCAAAATTTATGATCGTGTCGTCTATGACCATAAAAATAATCCCCACAATTAACTAACTAGAATAGGTAGGGCAAGTAGGGGTCGAATCCCACAGAGAAGGTTTATGTGATGAACAATTTAAAGATAGAAAGATCTTTTCCAAAAATCAATTAGAAAACAGGGGATTGTAAATAACAATTAGAAAGAAAACAATTAAACTAAAAATCAAAGCAAAGCAAATCTAAATCTAAATCTAAATCTAAAGCAGATTAATAAAGCAAATTAATAAAGCAAACAATAATTATAAAGCATACTTCTTCACCAGTGGTATCCTTCAATCAAATTAACTATGGATCCTTGATTTAAAAGGTGAATTTCTCATCTTATTCTTGACTGACAACTGATATAGGTTTCCCAACATGTATTTTAGATAACAGGCCGATTAGAGCTGCAGTTATCCCTATTATTCCTTCAGTGATCGATTACTTTCTTAGGGCTTAAAGACCACTTGAGAACAAAGCATTAAGAACAATTAATTTACAGACATGCCTACAAGTAGAACCATACGAAGAGAAATTTCTCGCCCTCCGGTAGACAAATACCCATTAAGCAGCGATTAAACAAACCTAATTTGCTACATACAATCAAACTTGAGTGATTAATTCTAAGTATGATCTAGCCATAGATCTTCCTCTTACATCCTTAGTGGCCACATAATTCAGATAAGATTCAGAATCATAAAATTATTCTAGGGTTTTGACTACTATCATCAAGAACTTAACACAAAATTATAAGTATAGAAATCTCACCATAATCAATTGATTGAATTCAGCAAAGGATCAGAAGTATTAAGGATTTAGCTACTCATGGATTTAGGAAAATCCATGAGAGGCATAAGAATACTTACAAGACTGGGAGAGGCGGAATCTCCCCTTTGAAAACCCTAGGGACGTCGCACCCCTCTATGGCTAGAGAGGGTGTCGACTTCTCCCCCTTCTAAAACTAGAGAAAAAACCTAAAAACTACGGAAAGGTAGAAAAAGAGAATAATCTAAAATTTGTGAATTGTGAAGTTGTGTCTAATGTGTGTGATTTGTGATACAGGAGGTGGCTATTTGTAGTGGATGAATAGGGTAGGACGGTTTAGGCTCTTTTCTTGGTCTCCAAGTAGAATTAGGTGTCATCCTAGAGTAGTCTCCAAGTTGGATGAGGACTCTAGAATTTTCTGGAATTATGCAGCAACTTCGACTTGAATTTTGGGCTTGAAGATGGCAGATCTGGGCTTTGCACTTCGAAAGAAAGTTGTAGAGCTCGGAGTTAGCTTTCCAACGAGTACTTATGGGCTTAAAACGGACATCTGAGCAGAAAGTTATGGCCTTTCTACGAAGACTGCGCTGAAACCGGGCTAATATCGCAAATCTACGGGATTATTGCGGGATTTGGATATTCTTTTGGATATTAGGCCTATTAATTGGGATTGAAACTCCAATTATAGGTTTATATGGGCTGAGTATATTCCCATATAAATTATCCAAAAATCCTCAACTTCAGGGCTTCTTCTGGACTTGACTTTAATTCTTTGCAATAAAGCTCCAAATCTTCAATTTTGCTTCTTGAATTAATTCTTCAATTCTTCAAAATATCTTCAATCACGAACTTCGCATCTTCAAATCTCCATTCCAAATGGCTAAATTCATAGTTGAGTAAAAAGTCTCCAAAATAGCTCCAAAAAGAGTGAAAAACAATAAGTTTTCACTTTTCTTGTCTTCAGGACCTAAAAACACAAATACTTACAAAATAGGGTAAAAACACATATAAAAATAGCAAAAAGTATATAAAAATAGCTATAAAAATATGCATAATTTGAGCTCGATCAAGACCCGCCTAAGATCAACTTGAATCACCAAACTTCTAGATGAGTATGTCGACAATCTTCACTTGATAAATCTTCCTTCGTTCGTCGGCCTTAGACCTCCAAGTCGACCTGAACTTGAACACCTAAGATCACAAGTTTCACAAACAACCAAGCAATCACAACCTAATTGTTTGCTAGGACTCTACAAGATTGAAGAACTCTAAGTTTACTCAAACTAGAACAATGAAGCCAAAGAAATCGATGTGGGTATAAACCTCTCAACTTTATTGATTAACTTGACTTCAACTTTTACAAGAGATATTGGTGGCCTTATATAGTGATAGGGTCAACCAAAATCCTAAAATAAATCCTAATTTTCGTCCAAATATAAGGGCTAGGGATAAACTAGTCCTTGCCCAACTAGAAACGGAAATAAAGACATAATTAAACAAGGATTGGACTTAGTCAACCAAGTCCCAATCCAAATAAGGTCCAAACTTAAAAATAAGCTAATCTAAGATAGAATTAAGCCCAAACAAAGATAACTAATGATAATGGGCTCATGCCATGATGTCAATCCGGCCATCTAGAATCAATAGCAAGCAATGTGATGAACTTGTAATTGATTTGTAATTTCTTACCCAAATCATCACCAAAGCTCTTCAATTGAACTTCAATGGTCTTCAAGTCTTCAAGATGAGTTCGAACAAGGACCATGAGTGCATCCTTGAATCTCTTAGCTCTTGCTCTTGTCATCGGACTATTAGGCATCTTCAATGGATCAAATAGCATCTTTTTGGTGATTGGAACATGCTCAACGATATCTCTATGATCTTCATACATCTCCATGCTTCCTTGCAGCCCTTGCATGTCCTTTCCATGCTCTCCATGCTTGTCTTCAAGTACATAATAAGTCCTTGGCGCATAATTCCTTCCATGATAAGCCTTGGGCGCATCATTCCCTCCCCATTGAAGAAGATTTGTCCTCAAATCTTGATTGTATTGCACCACATATGGATGGAATTCAATCTCTTTAATGGGTGGAAATCCACTAGGAATTTTCCCACAAAAGTAAGATACGGGCTTCTCTCCTTGCATCAAAACAACTCCAATTCCTACAAAATTACTCAAAAAGAGACACAATATTGCTTGGAATATCTCCAGCCAAGTTGTTAGTACCCATTAGTGTATTTCGAAACAAAGGTAAGATCAAATCAGAATTATCATGCAAAGCACTCTTAATCTCACTTTTAGTAGCTAACATACACTCTTTAACAACTTCCTTAGAAATCTCTTTCTTTTCACCCAAAACAGAATTATTTGCAATGCTATGATCAACCAAAACAGAATTATTTGCAATGCTATGATCAACCAAAACAGATTTGTTTTCATCATAATTAGCATCCAAAACATATTTAGTATCATCACAAACAACACTTAAAACAGATTTAGTGTCATTGCAAACAACACTCAAATTAGATTTAGTATCATCGCAAACAACATCTAAAACACTCTTTTCAACTAAGGCTGTTTTATCATCAAAACAATCAATTTTAGGTTCAGATTTACTCTTTTCTTTAGCCCGAAATTCAGCATCCAATTTAGCAAAATCATCTCTCACTTTAATTTGATCTTTTAAAGCTTCTTGAAGTGATAAAGGAATTAAAGTAAGAGGCTTCTTACCACACATGAAAGAATACTTGTTGGTCTCTCCATCATGATGAGCTTTGTTGTCAAATTGCCAAGGTCGACCAAGTAGTACATGGCATGCTTGCATGGGTAAGACATCACACAAAACATCTCCCTTGTACCTGCCCAAAGAAAGAGAAACTAAAACTTGTTTGTCAACACTAATGTCTTCTCTATCATTGAAACAACCTAAACTATAGGGTTTAGGGTGTTTAGTAGTAGGCAACGCTAACTCCTTCACTAAATAATCCCTAACTATGTTTTTACAACTCTTCTCATCTATAATCACACTACTAGGCTTCCCATTCGCATACATCCTAGTGTGAAACAAATTCTCCCTATGAACATCCCCTTTCACATAGGCTCTCAAAGTTCTACTAGCTACCAAACTAAGTGAAGTTAACTCATCACCATCATCAATTGCAGCCCCATCATTATCCCTTTTATCAACACTACCCCCACTAGAATCTAGAGTAAAATTACCCTCTTTTACTCGTTGCATTTTATCAATCATGGTATCCACTCTTTGTATCATAGTTTGCAACATGGCAGCCAAGTCGTTGGCTTGATTTTGTTCTCCTTGTTGACTCTCCATGGTACCTACACAAAGAACAAAAATTAGTAGTAAAAATCCTCACAAGTGTGTGTGTGCTTATACCTTTGACTTGTGCTCTCGTGTTTGTACTCAAGTCCTATGGATTGGCGGTCCACTACGCTCTTAATGATCTCACAAGATTATGCCTCTTTCTAGCTTGCAATAGGCCTAGTAAGAGCAACTCCTAGAGCACTCCTTTCTTCTCGTGACCTACTTGAGGAACAAACAATTAGTAGCAAAGTTATTTGTGAATCAAAAGAAAAGTGATCTTAAACCAAACCAAACCACTTAATGCAGGCTCCTTATGTCGAAATTATTCTCCAAAGTTGCTGCACAAAAACTCAATTCAAGCACAAATCACAATATCAAATCGGTTAGCATAAACCCTAGTACCACTTGTCTCCTATTTTGTACCACTTGAATCCAATAGGGTTTGTAACCTGAAATTCTTCAAATCAAATCACAATTAACAGCAAAAGCAATCCAAGGATCCCAATTCACAATCAATTAGAGTTCCTGGAAAAAATCGATAACAGCACAGATTTTTTTGATTTTTTTCAATATTTTTCCCAGAAAGATCACACCAAAATAAGGCTAAAGCTCAAATTTCACAGCTTTCCGAGCTCAAACGAATCCAGAACAAAAATCACAAGTTTCTGGTCGAAATTTTTTTTTTTTTCGATATAACTACTAGTTATGAGGAACTCAAATATGAAATTTCAAAGCAAAAAGATGTAAGATGAATCGGCTATGAATTTTCAAAGTTGCTGATTTTTTTTTTTTTAATTTTCAAGAAGGGTGGTGCGATGAGTGTGTGGGTAAAATCGATGTGATGAATGATGAGTAAAAAGATAGATTTACTGATTGAAGATGATAAACCTAAGCTCTGATTACCAATTGATACGAATCTAGTTGTATATCGGTCCAAATCCAACCTAGAGACCCGCCTAAGATCAACTTGAATCACCAAACTTCTAGATGACTATGTCGACAATCTTCACTTGATAAATCTTCCTTCGTTCATCGGCCTTAGACCTCCAAGTCGACCTGCACTTGAACACCTAAGATCACAAGTTTCACAAACAACCAAGCAATCACAACCTAATTGTTTGCTAGGACTCTACAAGATTGAAGAACCCTAAGTTTGCTCAAACTAGAATAATGAAGCCAAAGAAATCGATGTGGGTATAAACCTCTCAACTTTATTGATTAACTTGACTTCAAGTCCATAATAAGTCCTTGGCGCATAATTCCTTCCATGATAAGCCTTGGGCGCATCAGAAACAGCTTGTGAAGATTGAAAATTAGGTCTTTGGAAATTCATTGGCCTTCCTTGAAAATTACCTTGATTCCCATATTGTTGACTTGGTTGCTCAGGTCTCCAATAAGGTTCAGGCTTCCTTTGATAAGCTCCTTGTATTCCCACAGCATCAACCTTGCTTGTTGTCTTCCAAAGTAGGGCACTTATCAGTATAGTGTCCTTGAGAACAAATACCACAAACCCTAGGCACACTTGAAAAATTCGCCTGGAACAAATCAGTGAGCATAGCGATTTGCAGATTCGTTTCTTGCAGTTGTTGTTCCAATGAGGTGTAATAGGTAGAAACTTCATTGATTCTTCTTGTAGGGCCTTATTTTGAATAGTCTTCTCGAGATCCAAATTGTTGAGTGTTTGCAGCCATGTTTTCCACTAAAGTCCAAGCTTCGGCGGGAGTTTTGTCTATGAAAGCTCCTCCACTTGCAAAATCGATGGAAGATCTGTCAAGCGGTAGTAATCCTTCGTAGAAGTACTGGATCAGCAACTGTTCATTGATTTGATGATTGGGGCAGCTCGCACAAAGTGTTTTGAATCGTTCCCAATATTCATGCATTGTTTCTCCATGGCGTTGCTTAATTCCGCAAATCTCCTTCCTTATACTTGATGCTTTATGTGCAGGAAAATACTTTTCCAAGAACAGCTTCTTAAGGCTTGTCCAAGATGTGATTGAACCAGTGGGTATAAGGTACAACCAATCTTTTGCTCGGTCCATAAGAGTGAACGGAAAGGTTCTTAACATGAATTGATCTTCAGGAATACCTTGAATACTTGTTGATGCGCAGGCAATCTGGAAATCAGTTAGATGTCGGTGAGGATCTTCTCCAGGCAAACCGTGAAATTTGGGTAAAATCTGAATAAATCCAGATTTTATCTCAATGGTTTTAGTTGTATCTGCGTATTGAATGGCTAAGCGTTTGGCATTGACGTTTGGTGCAGCTAACTCTCTCAGAGTTTTGGGTACTTCTGCGTTGGCCATGTCTTCTGACAATGTTGAAACAGCGGATCTAGGAGAACTTGGTTGAGAATTTGAATTGGATGACTCCTCTTCTTGTAATCGGCTTTGTGTCTCCTTCCTTAATTGAAATAGTGTTCTTTCAGGCTCAGGATTGAATTCTAAATCTTCAATACCACTACTTCTTGTCTTTGGCATGCAATTTCCTAGAAAAATCAAGAACAAAACTAAAAAGAAAAATTAGCAGTAACAGTTCTTAAACAAAAATTAAAAAGTAAAAATAGAAAAAAAAAATTTCGATGCAAACCCTAATTTTTTTAAATCGCAAACTTTTTTTTTTATAGAAAAAACGGAAAAACAATTTTTTTTAGAGCAGATTATTACTTTGATCTAATCTCACTTCACTTCCCTTCCCTGGCAACGGCGCCAAAATTTATGATCGGTCGTCAGCAATCATAAAAATAATCCTCACAAAAACTAACTAAACTAGCTAGGGCAGGTAGGGGTTGAATCCCACAGAGAAGGGTTATAATTGTGAAGAACTTCTCCAAAGAATATATCTTTTCCAAAAAACACATAGAAAGAGGCGATTAATTATATCAATTATAAAGAAAACAATTAAACTAAAAATAAAGTAAAGTAAAGTAAATCTAGATCTAAGGCAAATTATAAAGCAAACAATAATTATAAAGCATACTTCTTCTCCGATGGTATCATTCAATCAGATTAACTATGGATCATTGATTTAAAAGGTGAATTTAGCATCTTATTCTTGACTGACAACTGATATAGGAAATTCCAACATGTATATTAGATTAGAGGCCGATCAAAGCTTCAGCAATCGATTACTTTCTCAGGGCTTAAAGATTGCTTGAGAACAAAGCATTAAGAACAATTAATTTTACACACATGCCTACAGGTAGAACCATACGAAGAGAAATTTATCGCCCTCCGATAGACAAACGCCCATCAGGCAGCGATCAAACAAACCTGATTTGCAACCATAAATCAAACTCGGGGCTCAATCCTTATTTGACTAGCAATAGTCTCATATTTTTTGCCTTTTCTTGTGTTTAAGGGTAATTGAACCTTTTATTACTCTTTGAAAACCAATAATAAAAATGAATTTTGGACTTGTACAATTGAAGGAAACAAAAATGAACTTGCTTTTCGTCCGAAAAAGGCATTTTGGGAAATGGCAGGTGAGAATAAATACCTTCCGTCCGGGAAGGGCGTTTTGGGAAATAGCAAGCAAAAATAAAGGGCTTCCGTCTGGGAAGGGCGTTTTGGGAAATAGCAAGCAAAAACAAATGGCTTGCGTCTGGGAAGGGCGCTTTGGGAAATAGCAAGTAAAGATGAATGGCTTCCGTCTGGGAAGGGCGCTTTGGGAAATAACAAGTAAAAATAAATGGCTTCCGTCTGGGAAGGGCGCTTTGGGAAATTGCAAGTAAAAATGAATGGCTTCCGTCTGGGAAGGGCGCTTTGGGAAATTGCAAGTAAAAGTGAATGGCTTCCATCTGGGAAGGGTGTTTGGGAAGAAACAGCTAAACAACACCTACTGGTGAGGAAGGGCAAACTGGAAATAGACAAAGCTAGTCTTCGAACTTCTGAGTTTTCAATTCTTGACCTAAATATTAATTAATGCGTGTATGAAATGATGAATGCAAGGCCCGATTTTATTAATTGATTAATAAAAAGGAGTTTACTTGAATTGGCCTTCACGAACCTAGCCCGGCCCTCCAGGGATATTCGTGAAAACCAATCAATCTCGGGGCGAAATCCCGAGAGGTCGTGCTCTTGCACCTTTACCCGAGATTTGCCCGTCGTAGCTAAAAACACCCCTTTATTAATCGAGACAGATAATGGTGGCATGAGATGCAAACAGTCATAAAACATGATATGCATGTAATTACAAATTATTAAGCTAACTTAAACTAATTACAAAAATTAAATCAAAGTTAAACAAATTAAGAGAACTCGAAAGCTAAGGGCCAAATTGGACCATTCAGGGACATTTCTGCACATAAAATAAACGATCAGTAAAGTTCAGGGATCAAAAGGCGTTAAAAGGCAAACAAAACCCTAAATTAGGGACCAAATTGCAACAAACAAAAGATAGTATCTTAAACCAGGGACCATTTTGAACAAGGAAACAAATTCTAGTCTTTAAGAGGACTAATTAATAATTTATAGGATCTAAATGCATCAAATTAAGGGCATAATTGAAGAAAATTAGAAAGTTTACCTGATTTGGTCGTTAGTATAAAAACCAACTTCCTCTTCTTTTTCTTTTCTTTCAAAACTGCTAGAAACCCTAGCCGCCGCACCCTTGCCGCGCTGGAAATCGCACCACCGTCGGACCACCACGCCGGATCTGCCAACGAATGCCGTTCGCCCTCAAAATCTCCAGAAATGGTCAATGTAACCTCCTCTTTCAAAATCCGAGCTTACTTTTCTCCAACACAGCCTTTAACCTCCCAAATCGAGCCAAATCCGATCATAAAATACCTTCTCCGATCTCATTACCCAACCGTTGGACCGACTTGATCTTGAGGTATGTTAATCTCCTAGCCTTCTACTTCAATAGCCGCCGCCGGGAAAACCCTTATTCCGAAAATATGAACCTTGATTTGATCTTTTTGTTATTTCAGCACTGGAAACCAAGAGAAAGGGTGTGAAATCAAGTGAAAGTTCAAGAGTGATAAGATATTGAAAGGGTAAGTTCTTTTGAAAGCTACGGTTTTGTTTCTTTTTTTGCTTGGTTTTCTGTTGAGAGGAAGTCTAGGGAATGAAGAGATAGAGAGCCTTAGTCTCTCGAGAGAGTGGTGAGGGTGTGAAGTGATGATTCCATTCCTGAAGAATGAGAGAGTTTCTGTATTTTTTCTTCTAAGTGAGAATGAGAGCTAATTTTTTTGGTGAGATTGAGTGAAGAGAGAGGTGAGAGAGAAGCTCCTCAGAGAGAGAGAGAATTCGTGAATCCCCCCGAAGAAAAAGAGACCGAGATTGAATCTGTGTATTATTTTGAATGAGAGAGATTGTGGAGAGAGAGTGAGTGAGAGGTTTTTTTTCTTTTTTTTTGTGCGAATGAAGAATGTGTGAAGAAAAATCGAGAGTGAGGTGAGAGAGAGACTGCTTCTTCGGAGAGAGAGAGGATCCCTGTCCTTTTTGGCAAGGCATGATCTTTGTCCTGTATGCAGCTGCAAATTTGGTGAATGGTTCAGGTACCTCTTAGCCCTTCTCTCTCTTACTCATTTTTGTTTCATGCTCTTCTCTACTTGCCTCTCACGTGAACTCTTCCTTTGCAGGTGTGCTGAGCTGGCTTGTGGGGTTCACTTGGGAGCCAATCAATGGCTGCCCCATCATGGTAAGCTCTCTTCCCTATTTGTTGGTGAGCTATGCTCTGCATTTGGATGCTTTGTTTTTTCTGATTTGTTTCCCATGTTGTCTTTATCACTGAACTTTCTCATTTTCCATTGGTCCTGATCATGTTGCTGCTGCCTTATTGAATGAACTGATGATGATTATAAATGATGCTATTACATGCTAAAATGCTTCCTAAATGATTTGAACCTAACACTAATGTAAAATGCTTGTAATAATGTGAAATGCTTGTGTGATGAATGTTGTACAGTTCAATGTGATGAATTGTTAAGAATGATGTGATGAAATATGCATGCTGGAACGCTAGGATTATGCCTATGTATGTGAGTGTAAATGCAGTTCTGTCTTGACGAGAAATGCGCTGGACTTTGGGGGATGTTGTTGTCTAAACTACTGCATGTGATTGATGACAGGATTTGGAAACAAAAATGTATGTAAATGTCCTACTGTGAAAACTTGCAGCAAGCTAACAACAAGAATTGAAACTGTTTTATTGTGCTGAATTGTAAGCTTCGACTCTTGATTACAGGTGAGGTTTGCATTGGGATTTCACCCTGTGGGAATCAAACTCCTAAGGCTGCCATGGGGTCACAGAGCAAGGCGACAAGGGCTAAAAAACCCTCACTGCCTTGTATATTGAACATGAAAAAGAAAGGACTCGGAAAAAGGACTTCTTTTGTAGTTTCCTGATTTTCAATTTTTTTGTACTTTTTATAATGACAATGCCATGTAAATGCAAATGTAAATTCTACTTCTACTAATGCAATGTGAAATTAGTCTAATTAATACGATGAACCAAATTGTGTAAGATGACTTAATATTAAGATAAATGGGATAATTGGCAATGCGAAACTACTATTTAATGAAGACAAGATGAAAATGCTTTTGGGCTTTTCAATTTTGAATGTAATATGTTAATGCAACCAAAAGAAAAGCAAAGCAAATAAAGAAAAATAGGGACTAATTTAGTAAAATGCTGAGTACTGAACTACTACCAAATGCCAGAATGTCCCTGGTGTAATCCTAATGCAAATTAAGAGATAATTTAATCTATACTAAAAGATACGGGCCAAAATGGGTGTCTACAACAAGCTCACAATGAAAACATGCGGCCTAGGAGGGGAGTTGAAAGAGAAGAGCCTAAAGACAACATCAAGTACAAAATCCCTAAATTCAATGGGAGAGGGTCACCATCAGATTACTTGGAGTGGAAACAAATTTGGATATGTACTTTGATTATTATCCTCATGCCGAGTCTAAGAAGGTGCAAATTGCTACTCTTGAATTTACGAAGAATGCTTTGAATTGGTGCAATCAATTGGTTCAATCAAGGAGAAGAAATTTAGAGAGGCCTATTGATACTTGGTTGGCGTTGAAAAGTTTAATGAGAAAGAGATTCGTTCCAAGTTATTATACCAATTCTCTTTATCAAAGTTTGCAATCTTTGAGGCAAGGAATAAGGAGTGTTGATGAGTACTACTCCGAGATGATGTTGTTGATGTCTAGGCCCGAGGTTGATGAAGCTCCACAAGCCACTATGGCTAGGTTTTTGGTGGGGTTGAATAGAGAAATTCATGATATTGTGGAGATGCAACAACACTATGATGTTGAGGAGTTGCTTCAACATGCATTGAAGGTTGAGAGTCAAGTGAAAAGGAATGGTGCAAAAAAAAGCTTTGCATCATCATCTAGCTCATGGAAAACTCCAATCAAGAAAGATGAGAAATCATCCAACAAGGAGAAGGAGTTGGCGCAAAAGGGAACAAGCCCTAAATCCGATTCTAAATCTTCATCAAGTTCTTCTTCTAAGAATCATGTTAAGTGTTTTAAGTGTCAAGTATTTGGCATTATGCTAAGGATTGTGTTAACAAGAAAGTGATGTTTTTGAATGACCAAGGAGAAACCGAAAGTGAAGATGAAGAATTTACCCTAGGTTCTAGTGGTGATGGAGGTGATGAGAGGGGATTTGCGCAGGATGATGATGATGATACACCGGCACTCTTGAACTTAGTTGCAAGAAGAACTTTAAATGCCTATGTTAAAGGAGATGTGAACAATCAAAGGGAGAATTTGTTTCATACTAGGATCTATGCGAATGGGAAACCTAGTAGTGTGATCATTGATGGAGGGAGTTGTACAAACATAGCTAGTGTGTACTTAGTGAAGGAGTTAGCGTTACCTACCACTAAACACCCTAAACCCTATAGTTTAGGATGGTTCAATGATAGAGAGGAGATTAAGGTTAACAAACAAGTTTTAGTTTCTCTTTCTTTGGGCAGGTACAATGATGAGGTGCTATGTGATGTTCTTCCAATGCAAGCATGCCATGTCTTATTTGGTCGACCATGGCAATATGATAACAAGGTCCATCATGATGGTGAGACAAATAAGTATTCCTTCATGTGTGGTAAGCGTCCTATTACTTTGATTCCTTTATCACCTCAAGAAGCTTTAAAAGATCAAATTAAAGTCAGAGATGAGTTTGCTAAGATGGAATCCGATTATAGGGCTAAAGAAAAGGCTAAACATGCTAATTTGAATGTGAATTGCGTTGAAGGCAAATCTGATTTGGTTGATAAGCATGCTAGTTCTAAGAAAGTTGTTAAGGAGTGTATGTTAGCTACTAAGAGTTAGATTAAAGAAGCTTTGAATGATAATTCTGTTTTGATCTTGCTTATGCTTAAAAATACACTTGTTGCTACTAACGACTTGGAAAGAGAGCTTCCAAGCAACATTGTTTCTCTTTTGAGTGATTATGTAGATGTGTTTCCTGAGGAGATTCTAGCGGTTTACCACCAATTAGTGGGATTGAACATCAAATTGACTTCATCCCTGGAGTGCAAATACCTAATAAGCTAGCTTATAGGACAAATCCTGAAGAAACAAAGGAGTTGGAGAAGCAAGTTGGTGAGCTACTACAAAAGGGTTTTGTGCGTGAAAGCCTTTCTCCATGTGCAGTTCCTGTTTTGCTTGTTCCTAAGAAGGATGGAACTTGGAGAATGTGTGTTGATTGTAGGGCAATAAACAACATAACGGTAAAGTATCGTCACCCTATTCCTAGATTAGATAATATGCTTGATGAATTGCATGGTGCTTGCTTATTTTCAAAGATTGATTTAAAGAGTGGCTATCATCCAATTCGCATGAAAAAGGGTGATGAATAGAAAACTGCCTTTAAAACTAAGCTAGGGTTGTATGAATGGTTAGTTATGCCTTTTGGATTGACTAATGCACCTAGTACATTCATGAGGTTAATGAATCATGTTTTGAGAGCTTATATTGGCAAGTTTGGTGTTGTTTATTTTGATGATATACTTGTGTATAGCCGAAACCTAGATGAGCATGTTAATCATCTAAGATGTGTGTTAAATGTACTTAGGGTTGAGAAGTTGTATGCTAACCTTAAGAAGTGCACCTTTTGCACAAACAAGCTTGTTTTTCTTGGTTTTGTGGTGTCATCGCAAGGTATAGAAGTTGATGAGGAGAAGATCAAAGCAATCAAAGATTGGCCAACTCCCACCAACGTTGGTCAAGTGAGATCTTTTCATGCACTAGCCGGATTCTATAGGAGGCTTGTTAAGGACTTTAGCACCTTAGCCGCACCTATTACTAGTGTGATGAAGAAGAATGCACCATTCAAGTGGGGAAAAGAACAACAAGAAGCATTTGAGACCTTGAAGGAAACTAACTAATGTTCATTTGCTTGTTTTGCCTAACTTTAACAATACTTTTGAGATTGAATGTGATGCATCAGGGGTTGGAATTGGAGCTGTTTTGATGCAAGGTGGGAAGCCCGTGGCATATTTTAGTGAGAAATTGAATGGGGCTACATTGAATTATCCAACCTATGAAAAATAGTTGTATGCTCTTGTGAGGGCGTTGCAAACTTGGCAACACTACCTATGGCCTAAGGAATTTGTGATTCATACGGATCATGAGAGCTTGAAGTATTTAAGAGGCCAACAAAAGTTGAACAAGAGACATGCTAAGTGGAGTGAGTTCATAGAGAGCTTTCCTTATGTTGTGCGATACAAACAAGGTAAGGAGAATGTTGTAGCCGATGCTTTGTCAAGGTGGTATGTATTACTTTCCATGCTTGATTCTAAGTTTCTTGGATTTGAGTATATTAAGGAATTGTATGCTAGTGATGTTTACTTTGGTGAAATCTTTAAAGCATGTGAAAATTTTGGATTTGGAAAGTATTATAAGCATGATGGATTTTTGTTTAAGGAGTCTATATTGTGTGTACCTTCTTGCTCTTTGCGTTATGTTCTTGTGAGGGAATCGCATGAAGGGGGTTTAATGGGTCACTTTGGAGTTGATAGAACTTATAAGATATTGCATGAACACTTCTTTTGGCCTAAGATGCGATATGATGTAGGAAAGCATGTTTCTAGTTGCCTTGTTTGTTTGCAAGCTAAATCTACATCTAAGCCTCATGGATTGTATACTCCTTTGCCTATTCCTCATGAACCATGGACTCATATTAGTATGGATTTTGTGTTAGGTTTACCTCGTTCTAGGAGAGGTAAAGATTCTATCTTTGTGGTTGTTGATAGGTTTTCTAAGATGGCACACTTCATTGCATGCACTAAAACGGATGATGCCATTAATGTAGCTAATTTGTTCTTTAAGGAGATTGTTAGACTTCATGGAATGCCTAGGACGATTGCAAGTGATAGAGATGCTAAGTTCTTAAGTCACTTTTGGAGAACTTTATGGGCTAAGTTGGGTACTAAGTTGTTAAATTCCACTACTTGTCATCCTCAAACCGATGGCCAAACTGAAGTAGTTAATAGGACTTTGTCAAACTTACTTAGAGCTTTAATTAAGAAGAACTTAAGAACTTGGGAGGATTATCTACCTCATGTTGAATTTGCATACAATAGAAGCATACATAGTACTACTGGACATTCACCTTTTGAAATTGTGTATGGTTTTAATCCTTCAACCCATTGGATTTGTTGAGTTTACCTTTGAGTGTGCAAGTCGACTTGGATGGTGCAAGGAAGGCCGATTTTGTTAGGGAGCTTCATGGTAGGGTTAGAGCTCAAATTGAGAAGAAAACACAACACTACATGAAGGTTGCTAACAAAGGGCGCAAGGAAGTCATCTTTGAACATGGTGATTGGGTTTGGTTGCATCTAAGGAAGGAGAGGTTCCCTGAAAAGAGAAAGTCTAAGCTCTTACCTCGTGGAGATGGTCCATTCCAAGTTTTGGAGAGGATGAACAACAATGCCTACAAGCTAGATCTTTCAAGCGAATATGGCAATGTAAGTGCTACTTTTACTGTTTCAGACTTATCCTTGTTTGATAGTGATGCAGATTTGAGGACAAATCCTTTTCAAGGGAGAGGGGATGATGCGCCAAGGGCTTATCATGGTCTTGAAGAGCACAATGGAGCTAATGGAGATCATGCTATGGATAAACATGAAAATGTCTCGGATATTCAAGAAGCTGCTACGGTTGATCCCGGATTGAAAGGAAGCTTGGAGGAGCATGGAGATGAAGGGATCACACATGACCGGCCATTGCATGGAGCAATCGCATATGACTGGGCACAACCCGGGCACAATCGGCCATTTGATCCTTTAGCCATTCCACAAGGTCTTATGACAAGGGCTCGGGCTAAAAGGTTCAAGGAAGCTTTATTGGGCTTGGTACGAACTCATCTTGGAGGTTTGAAGTCCATTGAAGATCAATTGGAGAGCATCGAAGACATCATGCCATGGAATACTCCCAACGATTCCAAGCCATGCACTTTGCTTGAAATCGTTGAGCATTAGAGCTATCATTGTGTAATTCGGCCAATTGGGCCTTTATTCAATCTTAGATTAGCTATTTAATTAGTCTAGAAGACATTGGGTTGGGCCTTGTTTGACTAAGTCCAATCCTTGTTTAATTAAGTTATGTTATTTACTTTTCCTAGTAGGACAAGGAGTAGGTAGTTTCTGATCGAGCTAAAATTATGCATATTTTTATAGCTATTTTTATATACTTTTCGCCACTTTTATATGTGTTTTTACCCTATTTTGCAAGAATTTGTGTTTTTAGGTCTTGAAGACAAGAAAAGTGAAAACTTATTGTTTTTCACTCTTTTTGGAGCTATTTTGGAGACTATTTACTCAACTATGGATTTGAATATTCGAAGTTCGTGTTTGAAGATTTCTTGAAGATATTTTGAAGATTTGAAGACCATTGAAGAATTAATTCAAGGAAGAATTGAAGATTTGGAGCTTATTTGCAAAGGATTGAAGCCAAGCCCAGAAGAAGCCCGGAAGTTAAGGATTTTTGGATAATTTATATGGGATTATACTCAGCCCATATAAGTCAACAATTGGAGTTAAAATCTGAATTTGTGGGCTTAATATCCAAAGGAATATCCAAATCCCGCAATTTCCCGCAGATTTGCGATTTAATCCCGGTTTCAGCGCAGTCTCGGTAGAAAGACCATAACTTTGTGCTCAGATGTCCCTTTTGAGCCCATGAGTATCTGTTGGAAAGCTAATTCCGAGCTATACAACTTTTCTTTGAAGTCCAAAGCCCAGTTCTGCCATCTTCAAACCCGAATTTGCCGTTGAAGTTTTTGCAGAAATCCAGAAAATTCCAGAATCCTATTTTGACTTGGATTCTACTCTAGGATGACATCTAATCCAACTTGGAGACCAAGTCAAGCCTAAACCGTCCTACCCTATTCATCCACTATAAATAGCCACCTCTTGTAGCATAAATCACATACCTTTACATACCTTTAGATACCACATCATAGATACACATAATTCTCTTTTTCTACCTTTCTTTAGTTTAGGTTTTCTCTAGTTTTTAGAAGGGGAGTTGACACCCTCTCTAACCATAGAGGGGTGCGACAAACCTAGGGTTTTCAAGGGAGAATATCGCCTCTCTCTAGTCCTGTAAGTATTCTTATGCCTCTCATGGATTTTCCCAAGTCCATGAGTAGCTAAACTTTTAATACTTCTAATCCTTTGGTGAATTCAATCAATTGATTATTGTGAGATTTCTATACTTATAATTTTGTGTTAAGTTCTTGATGGTAGTAGACAAAACCCTGTTTTATTTTATTATCTTGAATCTTATTGACTTAAGTGGCCTCTAAAGTCGTAATTGGACTAAAGTCAAAAGCAATCTTTTATTTCAGACCCATAATCGATCTAGATTAGACTAGAGGTACCGTCATTTGACGGGCGTTTAGGGGTGCTAATCCTTCCCCAAACGTAATCGACTCCCGAACTTAGATTCAGGTAACAAGACCTGACCTATAGGTTTAGTGGGTCCCTCGCCAAGCCTTGGATCTCATTAAGCTGACTAGGTCAATCAGGTGACTAATCACACCCCAAAATTGATTAGTGGCAACTCCACTCCCTCTTTTCAAAGTCGTTAGCGACAGGGTTCGGACCCCGGACCCGCACGTTGCGATAGCTTGGCGACTCCGCTGGGGACTTTAGAGAGTCAGGCCTCACTTAGTCTAAACAAGATCTAGGGTTTAATAAATTGATTGCTTTGTCTCTTCTTCTTCGTTTTTGCATCTTTTGTTGCTTATACTTACTCATGTTTAATCGTGTTTTCATGTTTGTGATGCATCAGCTTTAGAATTTAATAGTTTGGTATTTGGTATGGTATGTGGTAATGGTAGGTTGTTCCTTCACACACCTCACTTAGATTGCATCTTGCATTTGCATTTTTGCCACCCTTTAGATTTTGGAGGTATAATACGCAAGACTTCGTGGGGCCAACCAGGTCCCCGTATAGGTTGTGCGGAAAAACCTCCACCCAAGGAGATCCTACCTACTCAAATTGATGGGTGATGGTAGTATCGAAATGGGTTCCTTCTAGGTTGAGTGGACTAAACCCAGCATATAAGTCGGGACACCCCTTACCCTTCTCGTTTTTTCAAAAACAATAACCGTAGAATGAGTAATTGCATTGCTCATAATAAATGGACCAACCTGCCACAAAGGATTCACAATCCAAGTGTTTTTGAGGAAAATGTTTTGATCAATAAAAGAAGGGGCATGTTTCTTCTTTAATTTCCAGTTATTCGTTAATATTAATGTTCAGTTACTAACCATTCTTGGACTTTTGTTGCTTTCTTTTTGCAGACGCATCTGTATAACCCCTCTGTTTTGCAGGTTGCATTGTGCATTCACATGTATTCATATTCTATGATACTCTCATTGCATATAGCCAAGCAAAAACATGCATTTGCTCGTCAGCATATTCTACCATGTCATGCACTTTTTTTCAATATCCATGCCATGTCACCATAAATCCTTATCATTGCCAAAGCATCATGCTATGCATTTATACATATGTATACACATTCATTATCATCAACACATTGTAAATTCGTACTTAGATCACTTGTAAATCTCACCTATTCATGGCAATTCATTTAGTTGGGAGTCCGAGATATTGAGGCAGTATGGGTAGCTCATTGGAAGCTCGAGTGCAGCAGTTGGAGTTTGACCAAAAGAAGATGGAAAAAGACATGATTAAGATGAAATGCAAGCAAGAAGCATTTGCTGAGGAGGTTGGCAAGCTAAGGGAGCATGTTCTTAGGTTGTTTATAAAGAGTGGGGATCTAGAAGGGGCTCAATTACTTCTCTCTTCAAAAACACCATCGAAACGGACTCACTCCGGCCATGAAGGGTCAGAACCCACCAATGAAATCACTTTTGGCTCAGAAAATATAGAAAATTTATGCAATATCGCACAAGGAATGGATGAGTTAACCAAGCAAGTGGAGGAGTTCAAGACTTGCATGTCACAAGTGGAGTCTTTTGATGCAGTAAAGTCGCATAACAACTATGTCCAGTTGACTGACCCACTTCTTTACCCTCCAACTTATCATCCGCCAAACTCCGATCAATGGAGAAACCCTTCTAACTCTCATCAGCCTCAACCTTATTGTCAACCAAATTTCAGGCCAAACACCCCATTTCGATCACCCATCCACAAGCAAAAAACTCAGCCAGTCTCCAAACCTCCCACTCCAAGAAAAGAACCAAATGAGCTTGCAAATCTTATTCCAATTCCAGGCACTTACACAGAATTACTCCCACGGCTATTGCAACAAGGTTTGTTGGAAAGGTTACCATATGTTCACCCTTTGCCCCTTAATCGTCGACCCAAGTGGTACAATGCCGACGCCCATTGTCAGTACCATTCTGGAACCTCGGGCCACGAGACTGAAGACTGCCCAAAGCTAAAAGTCGAGGTACAAAGGTTGATCGAAGAAGGAAAGTTAACTTTTGGAGCAAATGGTAGCCCCAGTTTCAGTCAGCGTCTATCAGTCGATTCTGAAGGAGCGTCGACAAGTACTCAGTGATCTTGCTAGGGGAAAGCTAGATCCCTCAGTGTTTGTGCCTAAGAGCACTGGAAGAGTTGTTTGGGCTTTATTTTCATGGTCCGTTTTGTATATAGTTATGGTCATGTTTGAAGTCTGATGTAGTAAAACAATGTAATGGTCGTCAGCAATGAAAAGAGGAATTTCATTGAGATTGGCTTCATCTTCCGTTTGTCTGGGCAAATTCATTGTTTTGCTTCATGCATTCATTCATTCACCATGACATTCACTCATACATTGCATGGATAGCTTTGACTCCATTTCACAATAAAAGAATAATGTTTATCAATAGAAAGAAATCTGACGGCTCAGCAACTTTGTGGAAGATTTAAAGCTTCAGGGGGAGGAAAGCATGTGTGACTCGACAAAGCACATCGTAAAGCAAGTAGAAAAGATTGGAGGCGCAAAACGGGGTCAAAAACCTTCCTCTCATAGATACTTTGAAGGTAGTCAGGCCGTGCCAGTAAAGTCGCTCCCGCTCTAACAGATAGCCAGCTAGTAGATGACTCCAGGGTGTCAGGGAGAAAAAGTTAAAGACAATATCAGAAGTTATACCTTGAGTAGTTTCTCGAGTAAAAGAGGGTCATACAGCTCAATCGCAAAGGGGCAACGGAAGCCCACCAGAGGGGGGAATTTTTGAAACTTTGGAGCACATCTTACGCATGCATTACATCAGCATAATATTTTGGTTTAAATCATTGAATTTTGAATCTTTTAGCATGTAGGATCGCATTGTGTTAATAGTGGTTCAAATTGTTGCACTTTCATTAATCGACTTAATTAAATAAAGTTCTGTTACTAAAAAATAAAAATAAAAAGGAGGGAAAAGAATAAAACTGGCAGAATCATGTGACCACCACTTAAAGACAGTTTTCAAAAGTGCCCAGCAAGGGGCAAGAATCTTCGTCTAAGCAACGACCAAAGGAATGAGGAGGTTTTCAATGATAAAACAAGAAAAATTATTTTCAATAAAAAGGTTACGAATAAACGAAAGGTATTTCGATTTTCGGGTCAACACTTTGTCTAACCCTAAATTTCTTGATACCAAAAGAGCTCATTCTTTTCTTAGAAAACAAATTGAACCAAAATTCCACGCTTCCATCAAGATGTGCTGAAACCTCCTCATGCTACAGAGGAAATCACTTGAAAGGCCAAATTCAAATCACTTTCAGGCCTTAAGAAGATGAATTGGTTCAGAGATCAAATAAGTCAATCTAAGCAACACCTTTTCAAACCACTTCAATTGTTGAGACACCTTTATCACCCTTGTGATCAATGGAGGGACAATATTTAGTAGCAACAAAGGGCTCATCAATAAGGACATCAGAGAAGACCACGAGGCAGAAGACATCAATCATCGAATTCCCATCAAAGAAAAAGAAAAAAAGCTGGGCCTAAAAAAGAAAGAGGTCGCAAAAAGAGAATAAAAATAATTGCAACGTCATGCATAGATATTCAGGATGGTAAAAATGAGATATTTTTTTCAAAAAAAATGTTTTCAAGAAAATGCTTTCAAAAATGAGTTTTCCAAAAGGTTTTTAGCTTTTTAAGGGTCGTCTTTCATCGAAATATCCAGATATGAAGTGATAAATGGCCTTCTTTCTTATTCCTTTCACTTATAGAAAATTATCCATAGTTGTCCCCTTTGAGCCTTATGGATTTTCTTTCGATTCAACCCTGATCAAGGATCACCCTCCACACTGGGGGCAAAGGCGAAGATGGATAAGCCTCAAAAGAACGGGTTCCCACTCAAAGTCTATAATGGGAAATTTCAACAGTAATGAGCTCAGTTCATAAAGAAGCATTCAGCTCACTTCATCAAATAATTCAAATCAAAGTTCAAATCAAAAGTGAATGAAAAGAAAAGAGTTGAAAATTGAAAAGAAAAGCAAAAGGAAAAACGAAGAAGTTGAAAGCTGAAAATTGGAAGATCAAGTTCGATGGCATCCTTCACAACAAAGAAAGTGATCCTTGGATCGAGCGCCTTCAAATACATTTTTGAGCCTTTTATCCTTTCTTTGGCACCCCTAACCCAATCCCATATT